>CABHPQ010200688.1:4777-23478 GCA_902168405.1 Peromyscus aztecus | reverse complement strand
GTGTAACATCTGCACCTGACACCTTCCCTTACTGTGTGTAACATCTGGTTGGGGCACAGAAGAAACTGCTGCAGGGACAAGGGAGACAAAAAAAGAATAGAGATAAGAGAATGGAGAGAGAGGAGAGGGGAAGAGAGAGAGGAGAGAGCAAGATGGAAGCAGAGAGGTGAAAGAATGGACATCAGAAGACAGGGAGGAGGGGAGAAAGAAGATGGAGAACAGGGGGAGAGATGAGATAATACAGACATGGATGGTAGAGAGAGGGGAGAGGCTGGAGAGCGAGAGGAGAAACCGAATTGAGAGAGAAGAGACAATGGGGAGAGACGAGGGGATAGGGAGAGGATGGAGAAAGAGGAAAGGATGAACAGCTATAAGCTGTGTGAGAAGACTGTGGGAGGAGCCCTGGTCCTCACCCTAGCAGCCCCTGAAGCTTCACATCACTGGGAGGGGTGAGCTTGTCCCACATCTCAAAGAGAGGATGACTACACTGAATTTTTCAATTCATTCTCTGGGTTTCAGTTTTTCATCACTTAAAGGAGAAATGTTAAGTTCACATCGCTTCGCCAAATTGGCCCCATCTGCTTCAGCCAGGCAGTTTATTTTGCAGTTGAACACAAATGCTTTAGTACTGAGCACAATCTCTTCAGTTCTGCCAAGGGCATCACCGTTCCCTGTTCCACACTTGCTTGCATCTCCTGATTTCTTGGTCAAAAAAAGAAAAGAAAAGAAATTCACTATGTTTTCTGGTTTTCATCTGTGTAGGAGATTCCTCTCATGCCACCTCTCCCCCCAAATGTCTATTATGCTTGTGAGTAGATAAAACCACACTTTGGGTGAACAGCGTTGTCATAGTGATGAAGAAGATACAGCGCAAGAGAAGGAAAGTTACCTCTGACCCCAGAGACAAATTGGACCACTACACAATGGCAGCACCAGAATATGAAAAGCTGGATTCTTGTGAAAGCATGCTGACATGACTTATGAGATGGAGGGGAGCCCCGATGCTCAGATAGAACATCTGTTGGATAGCATGTAAGTTTACTCACAGGAGAGACTACAGGGGACCCAGCAGCAAATCAAAAGGGAAATAAAAAAAATCCCTAAATTCAAGGAATGTGGGGTTTGAGGACACAGCTGTATGTATGAACTATGTCAGAGGTGAAGCGATGTTGCAGGAATGTTGGATCCACCCTGACCCTGCTTGGAGATTCTAAACCACACCATTCTTCCCGCCTCTTTGGCCTCTTCCCGGCTCTGGTCCCACCTAAAGCCAGGGTGAAGCTTTTGTTAAGACATAACTTTTCATTATTATTGTTGTCCATATGTCTGTCTGTCTGTGTGTGTGTGTGTGTGTGTGTGTACAATGTGTGGGGGCCACAGTAAATGTGTGGAGGTCAAAGGACAACTCTATGGAGTGAGTTCTCTCCTTCCACCTTCACACGGGACCAGGAATTGAACCCAGGTCATCGAGTTTGTGAAGCAAAGGCCTTACCTGCAAGGTCATCTTGCTGGACCCAAGTTATCTTTTAAAATTACAACCCTCTTAAAACCCCATCAATAAATACCCATTTTCTTCTAGTGTGAATACCAAAGTTCTCTACATGACCTAGCTTGGACCACCTCATCAGTCCTGAGGCATTTTCCTTTCTCTTCCAGTCACACATCCTACAGCCAAAGTACTGTTGCCTAGAATGTTCTGTTTGACACAGGAGTAAACATTGTGTCTTCACTGCCTTCTAATCACAAATAACTATCAACTAATACAAAGAGCAACGCCCTGGCCATGTTAATACCTCAATTTAAAATTACACACACATCACTGGGATTTGACTCCCTCCCATCCTATGCTAAGTCTTCCAGTTCTATTAGAGGTGAAATTGTATCCACTTTAGCTCACTAGCCTGTCAGCCATAGTGAGTGCAGAGCCTGTAATAGAAGAAGAGCATGATAAATGATAATCCAGGGAAATCTTGAGGAAACAGGAAGTTAAATGTCTTGCTTTAAAGCCCCACCTTCCCATACAGCGTAGAGAGTAAGTAAAAAAAATGAAGAGATCTTGAGGCATCATCAAGGCTGTACCCGCTTCCAAATATCTAGAAGCCTCCATGGCTTGCTGTCCTAGCCAACATCTCAAAACTGGAATGAAAATTCTTCTTGGTGGGAGTGGAGGCAGCAGGGTTGGAAGCAGCTGATTTCCCAAGAAAGAGATTAATCTCCTTGGTCACCAGAAAACCAGGCAAGAGCTCCCTAATCCCTGTTTTTTGTTGTAGAGGCTAAGCAAGGGATTCTGAAGAAACTGCCCTCGGAACCCTTAATCCAGAAACAGAGATTCAGTTGAAGGCTTTGGGGTGGGAATGAATGGTCATCTCAGTGCCAGTGTGTTAATCTGGGGGCTGAGGGGAGCGAAGCTTTCAACACTGCATAATTCTCTTTTCCACAGTGAGGACAGGCGGTGGCCTTTGTCATCCTGTTCACAGTGTGTACTAGGAAGAACAAGTCCCCAGTTCTCCGGGGCTGAAGCTACCACGTGTGTCACTCCTTGTGGATGTAATTGGTGATGTACACACAGAGGCTCACTTGCCTCTCTCCTAGCAACAGGAAAGCCAAGGGCATCATGAAGCACAATTCTCCAAACACTTGGGGATAGGTGTCTGACACTCACTGCTTATCCTCACTCACTATGGAATTCATTTTCATCCTTACATAACAAATCCCGAGCTCCATCTTTGACAATTGAAGATTAGCACAAGTGCAGACACATGCCACAGGGGGCGTCTCAGAAAGCATTCCTTCCCTCCTCCATCAGTTTCCACAGTTTTGGGGGTTTTTTTTTTTGTTCTGTTTTGGTTTGGTTTGGTTTTTTAAGTTATCAGGATTGCAGTTACTTCACAAGTTTTCTCAAACAAGAAGTTGGTTATTAAAAGGTTATTAAAAGGAGAACCCTATGTAATATGATTGGATCAAGTTTCTTGTGTCATCTGAAAGCACAGAACAGCTAATCTGCCTGATTGGATTTGCATTCTCAGCAGCACAAGATGAGCACGATTTCTCAATTTCAAAAATAAGATTTTTGGTTTTGTTTGTTTGTTTGTTGTTTTGGTTTGTTTCTTTGTTTGTTTTTTAGATAGAATCTTTCTTGATATGTAGCCCAGGCTGTCCCCATACTCAGATGCTCCTGCCTTAGCCTCCTCAGTACCCACCTCGCAAGAGCCACAGTTTTGGTAAAGGCAGAAATGACTTCATAAATCCCAAACCAGAGCAGCAAAGGATTTTAAGCCTATCCTTATTTTCTTAATTTGCTAAGGTATGTATTAATAGTACTTGAAATAAATATATCAAAAAACACAATTTAAAGAAGTTTCTATTGCCACAAAGTAAAATGTTAATACATCTAAGAAATAAACCCTCTAGGCTTAGCACGTACTATTTGAAGTGGGAGGCAAGCTAGCAATCCTCACAGATGCAGAAGACATGCTGTGAAATAATCTTCAAGACTAAAGCAAAAGCTCAGAAGCCCAAGAGGCTAGTCTAAAAGAAAATGGTCAAATGGAGGCCAGCGAGATGGCTCATCGGGCAAACATTCTTGCTGCCAAGCATCAAGATCCAAGTTCGATCCTCCACACAAACGTACAAGACATAAATAAAATTTATCTAAAAATGTTTTAAAGAAATGGACAACTAAAAAGATACTGTTACCTGCTATACAGCCTACAAAAAATGAAAGGTAGGAAGAGAGGGAGGGAGGGAGGGATGTTAATTCAACCCTTCTCTTAGAAATTCCAGTCAGGCTAACTAACCATTGTGCACAGTGCTGGTTACCGAGCTTGAAGAGCCACAGCACAGGGACAATTACTGCTGAAAAATGAGATACTGAATTGAAAACAGGAAGTAAATTGTGAAATTCTACACCATGCACCATCTTTGTTTAGGGAAGATAGAAGTTAAAGGGAAGATGAGCTTGAGGAAATCGAATCCTCCCATGATTCAGCCTGAAAACAAATGAAACACTCACCAAGATGAATCTATTTGTCTACTAACATTTTATTAAAAAATCCATCCTTGTTCATGGGATGTACACTCACCACTTAGTCACAGAGGGAGGCTGGCTCTAGAATACTCCGAAGATAGCAAAATCTGAGGGAGCTCAAGGCCCTCCCGAATAATTCATAGAATGTATATGTAAGCTGCCCACTTTCTACTCCATCCTTTACCTCACCTGGACTACACGTAACGTGTAACACAGAGAAAATATCATGCAAATAACTGTTTGTGGAGTACTGCTTAGAGGACAGTGACCAGAAAAAAAGAAGTGTTCAGTACATGTGAATTTTTAAAATACTTTTGAGAGAAGTAGAGAGATGGCCCAGTGGTTCAGAGCACATTCTGCTCTTTCAGAGGACCAGAATTTGGTTCCCACCACCCAGCTCCAAGGGATTGGACCTCGGACCACCATGGACATCTATAAGCACATGGCATACATACACAGAGACACATATACATATACATCATTAAAGATAGTAAAATAAATCTTTAAAATTTTTCAGGGCGGTAGTGTCACATGCCTTTCATTCCAGCACTCAGAAGGCAGAGGCAGGTGGTTCTTTGTGAGTTTGAAGACAGCCTGGTCTACGGAGTGAATTCTCAGACAGCTGGGGCTACACAAAGAAACTATCTCAAAAAAAATAATAATTATAAATAATAAATAAAACTTAAATATAAGATTTTAATACAGAGTTGACTGGATCTGCAAATACAAGACGAATGACTATGGAGGGCTGCTTGTGTGAACGTTTGTGTACAGGTGTGTGCGTGTGTGTATTTAAGGCACTAGTACTTTACTCTTAGAACTGGTGATAATTTCAAAGTAGATATTCCCAGTACACGTATTTCACTAAATATGCTGTTGAATAGCACAAGTCCGTACACAAAATGCCATTTCTCAAGTACCCTATAATAGAACGATGACTTTGAGAACTGGACAAAGGCCGTGGAAACAAGTCAATCATTAAGCTGGTCTGACTCACACACTGCTTGCAGGTAGTGGAACACCTGTGGAACAGATGGGCCCTTTAATCCGGGAACAACGTCTCCCCCGTGGTAAATCTGGAGTGAGCACATTAGTACCACAAATTGCTTCCATTTATCTGACAATCTACCCTGTTATAGCTATAAATCATCCTTGCAGGAGCGAAACCCTGTGAGTTAGCTCACTAGAACATCAGTAAAGACGTCACTAATTGGCTTGTGGTTTAACACAATGTTAGTAGGCTTTTTTTTTTTAAATACTGAGCATATTTTTGAAGGAAATTCAAAATCCCAAGGGTCAGATAAACAATGGAAGAAGTGAGTTAACTCATAAAAAATAGATCCGTCTTCTATACAATAAGTGATGGGAAAATAAAGAAGGAAAAGAAATTTTAAAAATACAAAAAGAAATTACAGACCTAGGAAGCATTATAGTCTCCCCCCTTTGTTTCTTACACCCTTTAAAACCATATTGAAAAGAATAACTTAATTCATTTAACATCTGAAAGTGAAGTCTTGCTTAATCTGATTGTTTTTAATGGCAGTGGAACTAGAATGCATTGTATAACTATTTTTTATCAGCTATAGATTGTTTCTTTAAAGATTTAGTAGATATTTTCAATTATGTGTTCATGATGGGTTTTGTGCCTTGTGGGTATGAGTGTGCTTGTACAAGGACAAGTGCCCTTGAAGTCCAGAAGAGGACATTGGATCCCCTGGAACTGGAGTTGTCTGTGGTTCTGAGGTGCCCAAAAACCTGTGGTTCTGAGATGCCACAGATGGGGACCCAGGTCCTCTGAAAATGTAGTGTTCCCTACAAACTACTGAGACATCTCTCCAGCCCCAAGAGGGGTTTTGAAAATATTAATTACAAACCGGGAGTGGTAACACACTCCTTTAGTCCCAGCACTTAGGAGGCAGAGGCAGGCGAATCTCTGAGTTTGAGGCCAGCCTGGTCTACATAGTGAGTTCCAGGACAGCCAGGGCTACACAGAGAAACTCTGTCTCAAAAAACAAACAAACAAAAATGTTAATTATGTGCTAGATATTAACATTACTTTATAACTCTCCTATACATGGCATACAGAATGTTTCTGGTTACATCCTCATTGACCAAAGGGGACTGACCAAAACAACAGATGACCCCCTCCTCTTCAAAAGCTCACAAATAAGCTCAGCGTTTCAAACACTAACAGAAATGACCTCAGTCTTCTCAAAGGAAATCATTTGGCATCTTCACAGAAGATGATGGAGACTCGTTACACATCCATGCACAGTGGTGTGCTGGTACATGTTTAACAATCGGCACTAATTTATAACATTGTCTGTTTGTATTGTGTAAATGCTTCCACCCCTGGCCAACTTGTAACTGCCAACATGAGATCCTTTCACTGAAAAAAAAAAGTGAAAACTAACACAAACCCGTCCAAGTAAACCCCAAATACACCACCGCATACACAGAACAATAATTTGGGGTAAATAGCTTCCAAATTTTCTATATTGGTTCTCCACCAAAGAAAATTGAAGCCTAAGAAATCTGAGAAGTGTTAAGTATACTGAGAAACACAAACAGACTGTATCTTTTATGTTTCATTCTCCTTCCCCTTCCCACAGGAAGGGCTGAGGCTGTAGCTGGATAGAAGAGCATCTGTCTAGAGTACGCAAGGCTCTAGGTCTGATTCCCAGCACTTTAAAAAATTAAATTATCACGCTGGAAAAATTCAGAGCACTGATTTTGTGGCATCGTCAGTTCAACATAGGGGGTAAAAAGGTACAAGCCTAGGAAGTTGATTTTTGCTTTGGACTGAGTTAATTATTCTAACAGTTACTGTTTCATCACATTCTGCTCCCCTTTGCCAAAAATCAGCTACAAGAAACCACAGGAAACATTTAAGTTTAACCTGTTAAAATTTTTTTTTAAATGTGTATTTGCAGTAACATCAGGTGTCCAAAATGCCTCCTTCTCTCCTTACAGTCTCTACCAACAAGATTGTTTTCATGACGGAAAATGCAATAACAGTCCATTCCCAGGCATTTATAACATAAGGTGTCTTAAAAATAAGCGCTTAAGTTGTTAATGTAAACCACCTTATGGTTGGTGTCCAAGGAGAAGTGGGTCCTGGGAACCTTCAGAAGCCGAAAACTTAGACTTGTCCAAGAATGTCTTAGACAGACACTGTCTTGAACAAGTCACGTATGATGTGAGTTGTTTTAATGACAAAGCCTGATGGTTGGAAACTTCTCTGCAGATACCTGTCCCACAGAAAGACTGGGAACCATTTAAGTAGTGACAGTTATTGACTACCCCAAGCATGCACCAGAACGCCCATGTGAATCGATTTGCTAAGAAGCCTTCTGGATCTTGACACATCTTTTAAAACTCTCAATTCCTAGCTCTTTCAGGTAACTCCTGGAAGATTCTGCTGGCCCTTGGTAATATTATTAGCAAAGCAAATAGATAAAACAGCAAGATAAATTTATCTAAGGGGTTAAGAACAAAACTGAATTAAGCAAGCTGACTTTAGAAAATATGAGAGAGAACTGTGCTAAAAAAAAGTGGAGAAGGCATAAAGGTTGGAAGGTGTTGGGGTGTCTAAGGAGAATGTAAGAGGAGCATTGAAAATGGATATGGTCAATGCATACATGTATAAAATTATCAAATAACAAATTAAAGACTTTAAAAGAGCAGGAGTCTCTGGCTCTAAACATTTGCTTCCTTTGTTTATTCCAACAGATGTTTACTCAGCTCTTGTGAGAACGAAAGCAGGTTTAACATTCATCAGGTATATACCAAGTGCAGGGCTCGGTTTTTCATTAGTATCTCATACAAAACTCAGCAGCCACCCTGAGAGGCAAGGAAGATTGTCGTTCCCATTTATGTGGGACTCCAGGCCACACTAGGCTCTGCTTCTGTGAGGTCCGGATCCCCCTCCTCCTCCTCCTCCTCCTCCTCCTCCTCTCCTCTCTCTATTCTTCCTCCCTCTCTTCCTTCTACTCCTCCCATCATTCTCTCTCTTCCTCTCTCTGTCTCTTATATGATTTAAAGAAAACAAAGAAAAAACACAGGTTTGGGGGGAATGGCTAAAGTGCTACAGAGATCAAATTTGGTTCCCAGCACCCAAGTCAGATAACTCCTAATGGACTATAAGTCCAGCTCCAGGGAATACAATTCCCTCTCCTTGACGATATAGACACCTATACTCACACAAGCGCATGCACACACACACACACACACACACATACACACACACACACACACATACACACACACAATTAAAAATAAAATATATCTTTTTTTAAATCTTCACATAACATGAAATTTGCCATCATTTAAAAAAGTGTGTAGGAAAGACATGTGGGTGGACTGTGTCTATGGATATGATTCGGGTCTTCACTGATTTTCTCACTGACATGGGTTTTGTTTTTTGTTTTGTTTTGTTTTGTTGGTTTTTTTTGTTTTTGTTTTTTTTTGTTTTGTGTGTGTGTGTGTGTGTGTGTGTGTGTGTGTGTGTGTGTGACTTTAAACATCTACTTTGGAAAATCATTTCATGAGGATTTGATTGAAGTTAATTTGTGCTTTTGAAAGCTGGTAAGTGGTTAAGGATTCGATTCTTGCTGCAGAACCCCGGAGACAAATCTAGAATCGGTAACTAGGAGGTTCAGAGACAGCAGTTAGCACAGCAGAAGAACAAACTTCCTTTCAGTTAGAGCAACTGGAAGGCAGGGGGGATGCTGGGAAGTGATTAATTCCCACAGAGACAGAAAGGTCTCTAGGAAACCTTCTGTGGAGTTTGGACTAAATGACCTTTTAGAGCCTATAAAACTGGACTCTAAATCCATTGTCTGGCTAACTATTGGTAGTCAAGCTTCTAATATTGTCCTTTACAAGCCATGGCTGTCCATAAACATTGTTGATAAATTTGATAGTTTTCCAGAAGAATGAGAAAGCTATAGGTCAGTGTAGTGAATTAAGACGTGGTTCTAAAATGCAATGGAAAAACACTAATCCATTTCCACTCATTGCCTCTCTTTATGCCCATGAATGAACAGCTCATCCACGGAGAAGGGTACAGACAGGAGCATGAGTAAACCTGATGTCATCAGCACCTGTGTGGGTGGCAAACCGTCCCAGCAGACAGGGATAAACCAGAACAAATCGTTCCATTTGCTGATAACCTGGCAGAGAGGAAGTAGGATTAATCACAGAAATCAACATGTAAAAGCTAGTCTGAACTACTTCTCAGATGATCCTCTGAACATGTTTTGTTTTGTTTTGTTTTGTTTCTCTCAGGAAGTAGATAACAGAGATGTCAAATTGATTTGTCAAACTATTTTCAGGACGTTACCTTTTCAACAATACAACTACAAACTGTGTTACATGTCACAGTGGTTCCAGAAGCAGTAGGCAATGTAATAAACTAGTTTAAACCAGGAAAGGGCCACTGGGTATGATGCTACACACCTGTGATGCCAGCACATGGGAGGCTGAGGAAACAGGATCACAAGCAAGGCCAGCCTGGATTTCATAGAGGGACCATAACGTAAGGGTGAGAAAGGTCAAAAGGAGTTCTCTGGGTCACGGTCACGATGGTTGGTAACGAGCGTGAGAATGCTGTGTCTACTGGCCACCTCTCCTCAGGTGATAATTCCCCACCAGGGCAAGTCATTCCACACAAAACATCCCCTTTTGAACTTGTGCAAAATTCAAAGTTAAAATTCTGCTGACAGTGCTCAGTTAAAATTGTCTATGCCTATTGTTATACATACAGATTTCTCAGCTCCTCTCCCAAAGACCATTCTTGAGAAGGTCTGAGGAGGGGCCTGAGACCAACACTCTATAAAGGGTCTAGAGGAGATCATGAGGGCTGCCAGGGTTGAGAAGGAATGGTTTGGGAACTGACATTTGAAATATGTAGGGATGAGCAGTCCCGAGGCAGTGGCAGCTGACAAGTAGGAATTTCAGCATCTGAGAATTGCTGGACTGAAGTCTGAGGTTCAGAAATTTTGATTGGAACAAAAGTATGAATTCCTTTCCATCATATTTGCTACCCCAAAAGTTATATTATATAAACATTTTACATTTTTAAGAAATCTGTTGTAGATGTTTACAAGGCAGACTGAAGAAAAAGTCATCATGGCCACCCATTAATATCCACAAGCATGGATTATACATGCTTGTTTTCTGATCTCAAGCAGACAGGAAACTACTCCACGTCATCTCTTATCATAGAGATGAACAAAATATTGGGAGAGCAATATATCACTGTCTGTAAGTCGCAGCTCTAGTGAGCTCCCAGTACGGTGATATTTTATTTGTGCTGAAATGTGATTTTATTTGTATGTTAATAAATAAAGTTGCCTGGGGGTCAGAGCTAATAGCAAGCCATTTAGCAGAAGTCTAGCAGTGGTAGCACATGCCCTAATCTGATCACATGGCAGGCAAAGTCTGTGTGTTCAAGGACACAGCCAGCATGGAGACACATGCCTTTAATCCTAGTACCAACTATAGAGACCTGGAGGTCTGTATAGACAGGCAGTGATGAAGAAGTCATGTGGTTGGGTTTAGAACCAATGAGAAGGCAGAACAGAAAGTCAATAAAAATACAGACACACAGGAAGTAGGTCTCTCTCTCAGGGGAAGGACGGCAGCGACTGGTAAGCTAGAGGCTATTCGCTGGTGCTCTGACCTCTTGCGCTTTTAACTCTTTATTTGGCTCTGTGTTTCTTATTTAATAAGATTGTTTAGAATTACATCTACATCCCAGGGACCCAGTATGTGGAGGCACAAACCTAAATCCTGCCACCTTGGAGGCAGGAAGATGGGGAGCTCAAGGCACCCTCTTCTGTACACTAAGTTCAAGGCCAGCCAGGACTCATAAGAGCCTGTACTCAAAACCAAACAGAAAAATGAGTTCTCAGAGCAGCCTGGGTTGTTACTACCAAGTGAAGAAAAGCTATCTGAAGCCTCCAAAATCCAGAGCAGAGCAGGACAAAGACCAGGAGAGGCTATTAAAAAGAAAAGGAGGAAGGTGGGAGGAAGGCAGACGAGGAAAGAGAAACACAAAACCTAAAAGGTCAAGCATTTGTTCTTGGCTACTCCAACCAACTTGAGCATCCACCCAGCCAAGGCATTTACTGAAACCCCCAACAGTGCCGCGCCCCTGAACTGTTCGGTTAAGAGAGTGCAACTCCTCTTCCTGGTTTTCAAGTCAATGTTTAAATTTTAAACATACATTAAAAAATTATGCATGGCATTCCATTTTTAATGTACTCGTGAATAAGTTATGAATAGTCGTGGTTCCTTACAGGAGAGGGACTATCATATTTTCTGCATTCTCACTGAAGTACTATCACGATTTTTACTGATCACAGCAATTCCAATTTTATCTCCCACCCAGTATCCATCTTCCACTTTATTTATTTCTCCAGAGGCTAAGACAAGACCTTTAGAGAATTGTTTTCCCGAAGAAGAATAAGTAGTACAATGAGAAACAAAATTTCATACAAGGTCAAGTATATAACTAAACAGATTCACAGTGACGGCAACAAACCCTTCAGGTTCTTGATGATGGACACATAAGCTTGCATAAGTGTTTCACCCGTCCCTTCCCGGAAGGCTCTTGTTATACTAAGGCACATCCACAAACAAAAGTAGAGGATATGGAGAGGTTCTGCTAACTGAAACATAACCACATCCGTGAAGAAATGGACAATTACAATTGCTAAATACTCATTGTTTGCGATCTTATGTGTTCCCCTAAATCAATGTTATCTGCAGAGCTAAAGTGGTAACGTAAAATATCGATTTTTGCTTTAAAAGGTCACCGCTTTTGAAAGCTACTTAGGGTTCTGTATTGAATAATTTGAGATGTGATGTCAAAACATTCTTATTGAAATGTTTCTTCCCTATGTCTTTTTATAGGGTCTCTCTATGGAGCACAGGCTTGTTTCCAGCAGCAAGGTCCCTGCTTTCCAGCATAAAAATATTTATTTGTGTATGTGTGTATGTTTGGTGTATGTGTATGTAATGTGTGTGTGTGTGTGTGTGTGTGTGTGTGTATAGACATAGACATCAGGTGCCTTTCTCTATCCCTCTCCACCTTATTTGGCAGAAGATCTCTCACCAAGACTAACCAGGCAGCAAGCCCGAGCTCTTCTCCCATTTCTACTTCCTTAGAATTTGGATTACAGGCATGGTCACCACACCCAGCTTTTTGTGTGAGTGCTGGAGGTTGAAGTCAGGTCCCCATGCTTGTACAGCAAGTACTTTTCTAACAGAGGCATCTCCACAGCCCCGTTTAAAGTGTCTCCTTATGAACAAAGCAAACGGCTTTCCAGTTAATGTTTAATAATAAAAAGCATCAATTGGAAATATCATTTCCATTTCAGATATCTTTGTTGTAACTTTCTTTTTATTTATTCAATGTGTCTTTAATATTATTATTAATTAAAGTTTTCATTTATTTTATACCCCGACCACAGTTTCCCCTCCCTCCCCCCCTTTCCTTCCCTACCTCCCCTCTACCCCACCTAGGTTCAGAAAGGGGCAGGCCTCTCACGGGCTTGAACCAAGTATGGCACATCAAGTTGAGGCAGGACCAAGCTATATTTTACAGGTGAGAAACTCAAGGACCCTGGGAGATGCTGGGAGACTAACTTCCTCTGTATCTGAGAGGTTACTTGTGGTAATAACAGGATTCCATAAGATCTGGACTCACAGAAAAAGATTTGATTCTTTGGTTTGATAGAGTTCTGTGTGTTGAGACACGACTTTCTCTGCAGTTCAGGATCAAACTCATCATGTGGCTAACTCAAGGGGTCCTTAAACCCACAACTCCCAGGAAGGAAATATTTTCATTTTGTTTTTATTCTCATGAGACAGTCAGTCTCATTCTGGAAGCTCAGTTGGCCAGGAACTCACGTTATAGCCCAGGTGGGCCTCAAACTCAAAGCCACCTGCCTCAGCCACCCAAGTGTTAGCCACCATGTCTGGCCTGTATTTGTTTCATGAAATCTTCTTCTATAGTAAGTACATTATGTTTCTATTTGTCATACAGTCTTCAAACATTTTCTCTAAACTTATTTTTCTTCTGTCGTGCATTTTTCCATATAAAAGCTCATAATTTGTTAATAAAAACCATCCAACTCATTTCTTAAATGGCATCTGGTGATCTCTCTCTTTAAAAGAAAAACTTAAGCAAATAAAAATGTAAATTTTATTGTATTTTAATTTTCAAATTCACAGCTTTGTGCCAGTTGTGGTGGGGGGAGCTAGAAGTCTATTGGGTCAACTTAATTTTCCCCAATATTTTGTTTTTCAGAGTGAGGGGACAGTTGATATAATTTCTTATGAAATCTAAACTGACCTCAAACTCACTATATAGCTCAAGAAGACCTTGAGTTCCCCATCCTCATGCTTCTGCCTCCCACGTACAGAGATTACATGTATATAACACCACGTCTACCTTTCCCCTCTGAGTTCAAATTTGACATTTACCACGAGTTAGATTTTTACATATATTTCAGCCTGCTTCTAGATCTTATGCTACCAGTTGCTGCTTTTTGCTTCCTTTTGTGGCCCTGATATTTGATATCTTAAAGCATTTGTTTAAATATGTGCCAGTGCCCATGGAGACCCAAAGAGGGTAGTGGTCCTGCCTGATACTGGTGTTGAGGACTTTAGCTGGGTCCTGTGGAAGAGTAGCAAGTGCTCTTAATCACTGAGCTATATCTCAGGAAATAATCATCTGAATACACATTAATAGCTAGTAGGATTCATACTCCATTATAAGTGCCTTTCATCTTAATTTTTTCTCCAAAATTCTGTTTTCTTTATCATTTCAAATGAACATGAAAACAATTTTTTCAAATGAAAGCAGGTAAGACTGAGTTTTTATTAGCTGACCGTATTAGCAGAACTGAAATTTTCATTCTTCCTGTGCACTTAATTTCCATTTCTTCATATATGTCAATAAAGTATATCACTCTTCACAAAGGACTTACTTTTCAATGACAGCTACTCCTTGGAAAATGGTGGAAGGAACATGTTTCCACTTACATATCTAACTCATTATTACCACTGTTTTTAAAAGATACTAAAGTTTTTCTTTTCTTCCATCTTTACAAGTCCAAAGAAAATGCCAAAGTCGGGGGAAAGAGGGTAGGAGTAGAAATTGTCGAAGCTAGATGCAATTTGATATTTAAAATATTTAAATGAGGTACAAAGGATGAATAACACCACTGAAGTTAAAACAAAAGACTCAACACATTCTATTATGTCTGAGGAGAGAAAACAGATGCACATAGTATTGGCAGAAGGGAAGTAAGACCACAGATTCTAATTCTTCTTTTAAATTAGTTTGTTACTTACTATTGTGAGCATACCTCTGGGGGTTGGCAGGCACATAGCTGGATACATACGTAGAGGTCAGAGGAAAAATTTAGGTAGACAGTTGTTTCTTTACCTTCTGGGCATGGAACTCAGGTTGTCAGGCTTATACAGCAAGCATGTTAACCCACCAAGCTGTCTTTCTCACCCACATAAAAAACAAAGCACAGAAATCTGTCCAGCTTTCAGGACAAAGGAATTTGGTTATCTATTGCTCGCCATTGCCATGCATGGGGCTTGTGCAAACGCACACAGCCAGGGGCCAAGATGCTTCAGTCCCTCCACTCACCAGAAGCTGTTTCTCCCCAGATAAAACCAGGGAGGTGACACAGCCAACTCTTCTAAACCCCTGGTACCTCACACGGAATCTGGGCTGCCCACCACAAGGACATTTGAGCACAGAAGATGAGTCTAACACATGGAGGACCTGGATTTTGAGGTCCATATGATTGCAGTTAATTTAAATGTAAATAGCGGAAGTGGCTGCTGTGCTGAAGAGTACTTTGGTGGTACCTTATGTTCAGACTCCTAGGTGTCATGCTATTGTTACTATTGCTGTTGTAGCCATCAGAATCCCGAAACTGACTTCAGCTCTTCTATGTGATTTCCACCCTTCAGCGGACTTCGTTTGCATCCCAAGAGCATGGGGCTGAGGGTTTTCAGAGTAAAACCTGGGAGTGGTGTTGTGAACACATATAGAGAAACTCATCCTTTTACTGTAGGAAAAAAAAAAAAAAAGCCCCAAGCACTATTTAAATATTAAGAATTCACAGCAGGAGTGCTTTCTTCTATACAAAATGTGGAATGTACTTTACTCCCCTTAGCAGCCGGAAAGATGAACCCTGATAAGAGCCATTCACACAGGTTGCTCACAAGCTAGGGCAGCAAGCTAGAACTGGAACAAGTGGTCGTTTAGGGTTTGGTCAAAAATGCCCAGTCTGTCCTCATCCATAACTCACAGCTGGGAGCTGGGAATGAAAGTCAAAACTGAAATTTTCAGTAGTACCAGAGCCAACAGAAAACATTTTTTTTTTAAGATCTGCAAAAAAGAAACTCAAATACAATGCAATAAATGTTGAAAGTGACTGAACCCAAGATTGTGTGGGAAATGCCTACTCTCAACATTAGAGTTCTAGAATGCAGCCTGGGAATGTGACTAGTGAGTCCATGGTCCTGGCTTAAGAGAACCAAAAACACAAACAAACAAACAAGGCCTTGAACTCACAAAACCAAACTCTAGTCCTACCACAGGCTGCACCAGAGGCAGGCTGCCATAGGGCATTCAGTGGATGGTTGTTTCCTTCTGTGGAAAAGCTGAGCAGAAGCATCATGATGGCTGATGTCACAGAAAGTCAGGGCATTGGTCACTTTCCTCATTGCTCTGAAAACGCACCCGACAAAAGCGACTTAAGGAAGAAGGTTTGTTCTGGATGACAGCTGTTGGGGATATCGCCACCATGTCAGGAAGTCTATGGCAGTTGGAGCATGAGGTAGCTTGTCACATCTGTCAGCAGTTGGGAAGCAGAGAAGTATGATGGCCTTGGCACTGTTTTCTTTATCATCTTCACTTTTTCCCCCAGCCCATGGTGTGATGATTCCCATGCTCAGGGTGGGTCTCCCTCCAGTCAGCACAATGCTGGCCTAACATACACAAGATCCTAGTTCCAGTCCCCAGCACCATATAAACCAAGTACGATGGTGTACACCTGTATCTCAGTGCTCAAAGAGTAGAGGCAGGAAGATTAGGTGTTGGCTACATAGTGAGTTCAAGGCCAGCCTGGACTACAGGAGACCCTGTCATAAAATAAAATGTACACTCAGAGGTGTGTCTTCTGGGTGATTCCAAATCTACTGAAGTTGATGATAAAGAGAAACCATCGAGTGTCCATGTCTGCCAAGTGCTGATAACCTGGCCTTTTCAAGAATTAAGGTTGTAGAGGAGAGGCCTCTTCACATCATCCAGTTCTCCATTCACAATGAAATTAAGTCATAGACAAAAATTCCAGTTTTCTTTGGATTACAAACCAAACCACGAGTCAGCAGGGTGTCAATATTTGGGGGCAGAGAAATAGTGACAAAGTTCACAGGTTATATAAGCAGACACTCCCTCAACACTCGATACCTAGCACATGGTCTAGGTAGAGGCCAGGAGACATTTTAGCAGCCAAGCCTCCTCACCTTTCCTTCCCTCAGGATGAGCTTGGCACTGGAATGTTCCTATTGGAGGAATCCTGGGAAATGTAAAGCAACAGCTCATATTATTGTTAATAAGAGTAGGTTGTTAGGCAATTCCCATCCTGTGAACATTTGCTGATACTGTACGTGGAAAAAGAAACACTCCAGCATCTCCAGATCTCTAGGGAATTTTCCAGCACTAATGAGCCAGTGTCTCTCAAGAATGCACATGCTGCAGAGGAAGACAGTTCAAGGGAAATGTTTCCAACTTTAAGAAATAAGGCAGAGGCAGTGTTTTCCAGACCACTGCTTGGAATTGTCCCAGCACTGATGCTAATGATAGTTAGGAACTGGGAACTGTTGAGAGGGCACAAGAAAGAAATCCCACAAAGCAGATAGGCTCAAAGCACCTAAATGATTAGATGTTCCTCTTGTTCATACCCCATGATGTTCCTCTGAATTATAAAATCAGTATCACTTCCAAGAACCCTACAAATCCTTCCACTGCCCCAGAAACCATCACCTGAAAGGGGTTCGGCAGTCATGGGGAGAGACACTGAAGCTGGTGTCTGGTCCATTTCTATTGCAGATGAACCTGGGTAACCCATCTACTTTTTACAGCAGAGCATCGTCTGTACTGTAAAGGGGACTTGGCCCAGACTGGGTAGAATTTTAGATAATTAAAAGAGATGGAGCTACATTTAAGGAATTGCTCAACACCCTTAGTCATCAGGGAAATGCAAACCAAAACAACTCTGAGATACCATCTTACACCTGTCAGAATAGCTAAGATCCAAATCACTGATGAGAGCTTATATTGGAGAGCATGTGGAGCAAGAGGAACATTCCTCCACTGTTAGTGGGAGTGCAAACTTGTACAGTCACTTTAGAAATCAATATGGTGGTTTCTCAAAAAATTAGGAAATAATCTACCTCAGGACCCAGCTGTACCACTCTTGGGCATATACCCAAGGAATGTTCAATCATACCACGAGGAAACATGATCAACTATGTTCATAGCAACATTATTTGTAATAGCCAGACCGTGGAAACAACCCAGATGCCCCTCAACAGAAGAATGGATAAAGAAAATATGGTACACATACACAATGGAGTATTACTCAGCAGAAAAAAAAATGACATCATGAGGTTTACAGGCAAATGGATAGAACTCGAAAATATCCTGAGTGAGGTAACCCAGACTGGGAAAGACAAACAAGGTATTTACTCACTCATAGGTGGATACTAGATGTAAAGCAAAGGATAACCAGACTATAACCCACAGCTCTAGAGAAGCAGCTAACAAGGAGGACTCTAAGAAGAATGCATGGATTGCCCTGGGAAGGGGGAATAGATGAGATCTCCAGAGTAAACTCAAGATGGTGGGGGGGGAATATAGGGGAGGAGGTGGGGGATGAGAACATGAGGGAACAGGATGGTCAAGCTGGGGGAGGGACGGAGTGGGAGAGCAATGAAAGAAATACCTTGATAGAGGGAGACATTATAGGTTTAGGGAGAAACCTGGTGCTAGGGAAGTTCCCAGGAATCCACAAGGATCCTCCCAACTTAGACTACTAGCAATAGTGGAGAGGGTGCCTGAACTGGCCTACCCAGGTAATCAGATTGGTGAATACCCTAACTATCATCATAGAGCCTCCATCCAGTAACTGATGGAGGCAGATGCAGAGATTCATAGCCAAGCACCAGGCCGAGCTCCAGGAGTCCAGTCAAAGACAGGGAAGAGGGATTATATGAGCAAGGGGGGTCAAGATCATGATGGAGAAATCTACAGAGACAACTGAACCAAGCTCATGGGAACTCATAAACTTTAGACCAACAGCTGTGGAGCCTGCATGAGACTAGACTTGGCCCTCTGCATACAGGAGATAGTTGTATAGCTTGGTCTGTTTGAGGGGCCCCTGGCAGTGGGATCAGGATCTATCCCTGATGCATGAACTGGCTTTTTGGAGTCTGTTACCTATGGTGGGACACCTTGCTCAGCCTTGATGCAAGGGGTAGGGGCTTGGACCTGCCTCAAATGAATGTACCAGACTTTGCTGATTCCCATGGTAAGCCTTACCCTTTCAGAGGAGGGCATGTGGAAGGGGTGGGG
>CABHPQ010200687.1:0-21480 GCA_902168405.1 Peromyscus aztecus | reverse complement strand
CTCTCTCTCTCTCTCTCTCTCTCTCTCTCTCTCTGTTTTGTTACCAAGCTAGTCATAGAGAATGTTCCTTAAATTATCAATTACTTTGTATTTATATTTTGCTCTTTATCTCTCGTCAAGGTTACACATCTCTTAATGGCTGGGGAAATTTGGCATATACAAGTTCTGCAGAGTGTGTAGCAGTACAGGGGAGGCCCCAGGTGCTGCCCCAGCTGTCGGGGAAGATTTGTCCCAACAGTCCCATCAACTGGGAAGCAAGCATTCAGATATATAAGCTTATGGAGGCCATTCTCATTCAAACCCCTGCAAGGTCTGCTGAAGACTGTTGTATAGCCTCTAAAATGCACATTTGCTTACAATGAAAAGCATGGCTCACCTGCTCTCTTACTGCAGAAGGCTGAGCCTGAAAAGCGGCCGGTTACCAATATTCAGTTTCTATTTTCCCTGTGTACTCCTTCAGATATTAGCACCCCGACTTTTAAATCCATAAAAGCAAACTAATATATAGCAATCACTTCACTGAGTCAGCTGTAAGTCCCATCTCCTTTGTAGCAACTGAGGAACGGTGAAAATGCTATAGATGGAAATCCCTTTCTGAGTCTGCACGGTACTTTAACAGGAAGCCGCGTTCGCGCAATCAGAGAGAGAAGGGGAACTCACCGCCCGGCACGCTGTACCACGCGCCGCCGTTGGTCGTTCCATCGACAAAACTGCTGTCGTCATCATTCTTCCGACAGGGAGGTCTGTTGGGGTTGGACATGACGGGGTTGAAAGAAGAGTACGCTCGGGCCAAGCTTTGGAAGACGGCGTCATCGGGGCAGGAACTGTATTCGTGAGCCGTGCCTAGAAAACGAATTCACACGATGGGAGAAACCGACAGCCACCAAGAACGCTGCTTGATTTCCGAAGAGTGTGTTGAGCTCCTGCCGATACAGCTTTTAGAAAGGTGAACGTTTTCAGGAAAGATGAAAGTTAAAGTATCGAACAAATACACTTAGTGTTTAGGGTGTGTGACTTTCATCCCTAACACTAAAACATCAAGATTAGACAGAGTGAGCCGGGCGGCCCTGGCACACGCCTTTAATCCCAGCACTCGGGAGGCAGAGCCAGGTGGATCTCTGTGAGCGAGTTCCAGGACATGCACCAAAGCTACACAGAGAAACCCTGTCTTGGAAAAAAAAAAAAAAAGATTAGACAGAATGGCCTATGGCCATACCACCCAAAATGCCCCTGCCTCAGGGGCTAAGCAGAGTGGTGTCTGGTTAGAGACTAGATAGAGAGCATACTCTACTGAAAGCCTCATAGGAATAGGTGATGAGGCCACAGTAGGCTGGACCCGAGAAGATAGAAATATTTCCATTAATAAAATTGTTTAGTTTAATAAGATGTTGCTGGTAGGGCACAGTGCCGATGACACCAGGACTAAGGAGATAATGGCAATATATAACTCATGTGTTATAAAATGTACCTGGCTGACAAGTTGTCCAGCTAACGGCAAACCACAGAATCTCAGTGTGTATCTAACAGCGCTGTCTAATTTGACTTTCTTCAAATATGAGTTTTCAGTCCCTAAAATACCATCCTGTATGAAGATCTCACCCTTCAGGGTTCTCCGAGAAGGGATCGAAGTGAGAATTTCTCTCTCGCACTTGCTTTGGCTAAAGCTTAACTGGAATACTTTGAGAGAAGTCAAATAGCGCTTCCCTTTTTGAAACTAGCAGAAGAGGACCCAAGGGCAGAAAGGTGAGAGGACCTATGTGTCGGATTCCCACGGCCAAGGCGAAGCATCAGAGGCTGCCTCCCTTTGTAAGCCATGTTGTGCATGAATCTAGGTCGTAAAACATTAATTTAAGATGTGTTACATTTATTTAAGCTGTGGAACATTTGTTTAATGATGCAATGATGTGTTGTATTCTTTTATGCTGCATTTGTTTAACTCTGTGAAGCTGTGCTACTGTGCCTGTCTAAAACAGCTGATGGATCTAATAAGGAGCTGAACAGCCAATAGCAAGGCAGGAGAAAGGATAGGTGGGGCTGACAGGCAGAGAGGATAAAAGAGGAGGAGAAATCTGGAGGAGAAGATCAAGGAGTGAGAAAAGAAGGGGCCGGACACCCAGCTACACTGCCAGCCATGGAATAAGAAGAAAAGAAAAGATACAGAAATAGAGAGAGATAAGAAAAGCTGGTGAGAAACAAGCCAAGCTAAGGCCAGGCATTCAGGAGAAAGAATAAGCCTCTGTGTATATTTATTTGGGAGCTGGGTGGCAGGCCCCCAAAAGAGACAAAGGGCTAAAAAAAAATGGCATTCCAATGTGGGGCTAGAGTGAAAGAAAATCCAACAGCAAATCTATCTGATGCCTGTATGTGATCAATTTTACTGAAGGCCAGGACTGACTTTACAGTGATTCTCAACCTTCTTAGGCTGTGACCCTCAAATTGTGGTGATTCCCCCCCCCCAAGAAAATAAAATTATTTCGTTGCTACTACATAACTGTAGTTTTGCTATTGTGATGAATTGGAATGTAAATATCTGATATGCAGGATATCTGATACAGGACCCCAAAGGAGTCATGACCCACAGGTTGAGAACCACTATTCTAGGACTTCCAATTTTTCCCCTTCTCCTCTCTAAGAGTTAGGTAAGTTCCTGTTTTCCTTCCCCACCCCACCCCCCAAAAAAGCATTACAAGCCTCTTCTGCCGCTTACCTCTCTATGCCAGTACCATGTGAAACAGCAGGAGATGCTGACAAATGCAAGCATTTATGCGGGCTGGCTCCCTAGTAGAGTACGAGGCACAGTGGTACATACCTAGTATAATGCCAGCACTTGGGAGGCTGAATCAGGAGAATTGCAAGTTCAAAGCCATCTCAGATGGCCGAGTAGGATTTTGTTTTAAAGAACAAAACAACAACAATAAAAAGAATAGTATAGAAATCATGCCGTCACTCTTAACTCGAACCTGCAGGCCTTAAGCCGTTTAGAGGAGAGGGGGAACTACCTACCGCTCCTTGTCTCATCATATGGGTAATTGGCCACAAGGTCTCCTCCATGCAGATTGGCTGAGAGCACAAAGGGAATGTCCATAATCCAGTGGATGACAGCCTTGGTCTCCGGGGCCAGCTGTGTCAAAGAGTAAAGATCACATGAATTAGAAGCTGATAACTGCCGCTGGTGACATCACAGAAAAGCCAAACAAAGTTCCAGAAACTTCTCATAATTCAAATATGTTTGGGTTGACTTCGTGGGGCAGAGGGGTGGGAGTTTGCCTAGGAGCAACACTCAACATTCCCAGACTTGTTATGAAAAATATTCCTGTCATTTTTAAATTTCCTTAAAAGTTCCGCTTTGGGGAAATGTATTTTTTCTCTCTCTCTTTGGGTTTGGAAACAACATACAAATCACATTGGTGCCCCTTCCTCAGTTTGCTATGCCCCATACAGCCTTATGAATAATCCTTAGTAAATCAAGAAAAGCCTGCTGAACCACAAAACGATGCTTTTCCCCCTTGGTGGTTCAAACACATAGCAAATTTTATTTCCCGTTATTTCTTACTATTTTTCCAATTCCTTTCAACTACTTCAGACATCGTCTTTATGAAAGAAAATAGATGTAGTCCAATTGAGAGCTGACCACAAAAATGTCAGTTTACTTTGGAATGAGCATCTTAAACTTTAAACAGAAGCAGAAGTTTCAGGAATTCATGCTGTCTTTTCAATGATTCATGATCGTTCTTGGAAGTAAATAAAAAGAAGAAATTCATAACAAAGAATCTGGAACAAAAAAAAATCCAACTTGATTTTTTTTATGTGATGAGCCCTTAACAGCAAGTAGACAGACCTCAGAACTCTAAGCACTCTGATGAAAAGGAAAGGTTTTACCGAGATGTGATCTGTCCTGCTTTTTTGGGACAGAAAATCTAGCTGCATCACATGTTATATTTTTTTATTTCTGTGCCTGTTGTGGATTATTCCTTTACATTGTGTGAAGATATGTCACTGTGATTGGTTTAATAAAAAGCTAAATGGCCAATAGCTAGGCCGGATTTGGGGGGCAGAGAGAACACTGGGAAAAAGAAGGCAGAGTCGCCAGCCAGAGGCAGAGGAAGAAAGACATGCAGGACAAGAGCTAAAAGCCACGAGCCACGAAGCAGCACATAGATGAATAGAAATTTGTTAATTTAAGTTATAAGAGCTATTTAGAAACAAGTCTAAGCTATCAATCAAGCTTTCATAATTAATAATAAGTGTCTGTGCCATGATTTGGGAGCTGGCTGGCAGGACAGAAAAAGACTTCCTACAAATGGTGTCCAATGTCCAGGCACATATTTCTACATAAGACCTGAGAAAGTTTTTTTTAAAAAAAGGTTTCAAACATACAAAAACAAAGCCAAACACAGCTTCCTAGTCCTGCAGTCTCTCATGCAGGCCAAGGTACAGAGATGCGACTCTCAGCCGCTGCCTCCAGGCTTGAGCCACCAGCACACCATGAGCTAAGCTTCATGACTATTTAAGATTTTGTTCATGAAGACAGAAAAGGTTACAGATACACAGTAAAGCAAGTCCAGACAGAAAAAAAAACCTCTAAACAGTTTACAGTGTGTTTAACAATATGTGAAGGTTTAAAAAAAAAAAAGAAAAGAAAAAAAGATATAGTCATAAAATAAATAAATAAATATTTTAAAAATAATAAAGTCTTTAAAGAAAGAGTAAAGTAATAAAAAAGAATAAGTCTTGTAAAGATGGGAAATACACAGGGAGTCTGGATCCTGTATGTTATTGTGTTGTCTTTGAACTTTTTGATTGCTGATGAACAAACAATAGCTGTTGAAAGACACTGGATTATGTAAACTACAAAATTAAACCAACCTGTATATTTTTAAAAATATCTTAACGTCAAAATGAAAATCAAAAAATATGTTGCATTGGAGAAGAGGTTATGCTTCTGTTTCCACAGAAAATGAAAGGCTGTGGATTGATTCAAGGTTAAAGAGGATCTGGTTTGACTGGGGGAGACCCCCCCTGAAAGTCCTGGCTACAAACATAAAGAAATAAACTTGAAAAAATACAAGATAGGTGACATATTTTACCTGCTTGAACATAAAACAAAAAAATAATCTTTGGCTGGCTTGTGTACAACACACAGTCTATACTTGTATTAATGCAGATATGTATGTTACCTTTAAAAGTTTATGTATCTTCAGAGCAAGGGGACCAGATACCAATGAAAACAGGTGGCCCAGGTAACCCACCTTCTCAGAGTGCCTCTGTTGCAGTTTCCTCAGAGTTCTACATTCAGAACAACTTCAGGGCTGCTGGCTGAGATGGTCCAGCCTCACAGATTATTCTAGCCAAGACTTGATCTTTAGCCTAATTTTCTTAGGGTCCCTTAAAGATACCAGCACCCCCAGATAACATAAAACAGTCTAGAGAACACAATGCCCACATTCCTAAGAGGTGGGATGGGTGGTTTTTAGTCATTTGGTGGGGTATGGGTGTTTGCCATTGTTTAGGACGTTGGTTACAAATTGTTATAGGTCATGGTCAAAAAATACTAAACAAAGGAGACTAGATTCAGAGGAGTCTTTCTGAAGAGAAAAAAGGGAGGTATAGTATAAAAATGATGGGATAAAAGGGTGGATTGTTGAATCTACTTTTGAATAACTACTAATCTGAAATATTCTACATTGGTATGGATTTTTGTATATTGATACAAATTTAAAGTTATTTTGTTAGAACATACTATACATACATGTATACTCTCATTTAAGATATTGTACCTATGCAGCTCATTTAACAATGTAATGTAAATTTCTAGTCCTTGAAAGTATTATTAGAAACTATTTAGGATAATAAAGAAATGCAGGTTCATATATATATATATATATATATAAAACAATCAAACTTATAGTCATGTTAGGTGAGTTTTCAAGGTTAAACAGATATACTTAGATAGATAGATGGTCTTCAAACACTTCAAAGACCAACAGAATGTGACATTTAAGATGTTTAATAACCTGAAGCTTTTCATGACAATGAGACATGTCTGCTCCTGGCAGCACCAATTTACTTCAGAGAAGATAATGGGCATTGAAGAAACTCCATATGGACTTTGCTTTTAATGTGGCAAAACTAGCCACTTGGGCAAGAACCTGTCGTTACCTTGAGTGCTGACAGCATGCTGTACAAACTCAACAAGCAGAACACAAAACAAAAAGACTGTTGAACTTTACCAAGACAAGGCAGGACAGTCCTTCAAAATACTTGCTTCGTAGAAAAGTTTGTCAGACATTGGGCAGGACACACAGGAAAGTGACTGCTGAACTTTGCCAAGACTAGGTGGGGCAGTCCTTCAAATTTTTCATAGAAGAATCTCCCAGATATTCTAAGCCTGTAGGCTGAAGATTGGATGCCCCAGTGTTGCAGAGGAAACTTGGCGACCATCCAGGCAGCCAGATGTCTGCCATTTCTGTAGGTTTGGAAGTGGCTTGTACTGCACTTTCTGTTTACTCAGGTAATATCTCCTTCTGGGGTCTTTGATGGAGTCGAAGACTAGTTATAGCTGCAGTTTTCATCAATTATAATAGAAGCAAATTAGGTGCAGAGCTTTGGATTCATCAAGATAGAATGAATAATGGAGTATTTTCTTCAAATATGCCAAATACAAATAGACTGGACATTGTATGTGCAATTCTTATTTGGTATATCTGATAATTTTTCTTATGGTTTATAGTTTTATTATGTTAGAGTTAAAACCTTTTCTTTTTATTTAGACAAAAAGGGGGAAATGTGGATAATCCTTTACACTATGTGAAGATATGTCACTGTGATTGGTTTAATAAGAAGCTAAATGGCCAATACCTAGGCAGGATTTTCAAGGCAGAGAGAATGCTGGGAAGAAGAAGGCAAAGTCACCAGCCAGATGGAGAGAAAGCATGACATGTAGGAGCTGAGGTAACAAGCCATGAGCCACATGACAACATGTAAATTAATAGAAATGGGTTAATTTAAGTTATAAGAGCTAGTTAGGAACAAGCCTTACCTATAGGCCAAGCTTTCATAATTAATAATAAGTCTCCATGTTATGATTTGGGAGCTGGTAGGTGGGACAGATTAAAAACTCCCTACATGTGCTGTTTATGACCAGGTCTTGCACACAGCTTTTTTATTGAGCACTTTACCACCCTCACTAGACAGGCAGAAACTCGTCACTGTTTCATAGAGCAGAGTGCAAAGGCCAAGTGCAGTTAAGTAACATATACATCCAAGTTCATATAACCAAGATTCAAACCCAGGCTACAAAGTTTAGGGACCACACTGACTTTAGATTATCAGCTGTTCAGTATTAAATGTATTCTGATTTCCACATAGGCTGTTCATACTTGTGAAAAAGTGCAATTTAGTAGGTGCCAAAGGACATTTATACAGGACTAATAAGTTCTGGTGCTCCACACACAGCGGGATAACTCTGTCCTACAATTTATTTTGTTTATAAAGACTTAGAAGAGGACTGGAGAGGTGGCTTAGAGGTCAGGAAAAAGCACTTATTGCTCTTTCAGAGAATCTAGGTTTAGTGCCCAGTGCCCATCTTGGGCAGCTCACAACCTTCTGGATTCTGCAGACACTACATGCATGTCACACACACACACACACACACACACACACACACACACACACACACACTGATAATAATAATAAACAAAAACTTAAAACAATAAAAGAATTAGAAGAGCGATGTTTAAGGAATCTCAATACAAAGAAGTAACAGAGGTCTAAGAAGCTGAAAATGTTGATCACCCTCATTGATCATTATACCTTCGCATATGTATGGATGGATCATTTTCACCCCACAAATGCAAAATTGTGTCAATCAGAACAAAAAAATGTGCACTATTTCTATTACTTGGCTGTTGATTTTATTCTCTCTGCTAATGAATTTTTGATGCGGAAAATATAGTAAAGACATACAAGCTCAAAGAAGAAAATTTAAGTGACTTCATAATTTTTCCACCTGAACATACCTACTGCTAACATTTTGTTCTAGATATGACAACCTGACACAAGCTAAACTCATTTGAGAGGGAAGAATGTCAATTAAGAAAATATCTCCAAAGACACGACTATAGGCAAGCCTGTAGAGCATTATCTTAATTAATGGTGGATGGGGGATCCAGTTCATTGTGGATGGGGCCACTTGTGGGCTGGTGGACCTGGGTTCTATAAGAAAGCAGGCTGAGCAAGCCATGAGGAGCAAGCCAATAAGCAGCACTCCTCCATGGCCTCTGCATCATCTCTTGCCTCCAGGTCCCTGTCCTGTCCTGACTTCCTTTCATGATGTGTAAGCCAAATAAACCTTTTCTTCCCAAAGTTATTTTGGTCGTGGTGTTTCCTCACAACAGTAGTCACCCTAACTAGGATACATTTCATTTACTTCCTTTGAGGTTTTCTCACAATCTATTTATTATTTTATTTTTGAGACAGGGTTTCACTCAGGCCAGGAACTCACTTCATTGCTGATGATGACTTTGAACTTCTGATCCTCCTACCTCTACTTCCCAAGCGCTGGGCTCACAAGCACGCCAGGTTTGTGCAATGCTGGGGATCAAACCTAAGGCTTACACACCCTTGGCAAGTGGTCTATCAACTGTACTACATCTTATACAATATTTACACCTAAGTCATATTTTAAATGTGATCACTTATATGTGTGGGTTTTTTTTCTTGCTTGCATACAGATAACAAATAATGTTTTGTCAGTGAATACCTTTCTAAAATAGACTTAGTGGATGAGATTTACCAGAGCACAAGCAAGACAAAGGGCTCCCATTCTCCCTCACACGTGGATCCTACACGAATTTTTAGAGTACTGTGTATAGAAATACTTTAAAGAACATACACCAACATGTGAACAGGGATCACTTGGTTTATTTTCCTTCTTATTTACACCTGCCTCAACCTTTGTTTGTAACAATAGATTCTTTTCAAAATTTAAAACTTTAAAGAATCTGTTTTGCAACAAGCTCAGATCTAGTCCTGAACACACAAAGTCTCCTGCAGCTGTTATAGTTTTCCATCAGTTCTCTTATTACATACACACACTGTGGCTAATAGGCATGTCACTGTTTTCAACAGCAAGCAAGTAATTCTCACGATTGGTCAAATTAGAGAGGCGTTCTCTTTGACTTGGAATGGTCTTTCAGCTTGACTAAATGCTGAGAGTCCTAGGGTACTGTAGCTATCTGTCTAACTGATCCGTTCTGTGGAGCACCCTGAAAAGCAAGAGCCTGAAAAATCACAGAACTGTTGGTGTCTTCTCTTCAAAAGTCCCATAAATGTGCTAACAAGATGGCTCAGAGGGCAAGGGGAGGTGAGCAAGCTTGCTGCTGAGCATGATAATCTGAGTTTATCCAAAGGACACACAAGGCAGAAGGAGAGGGCTGACTCCCAAAGGCATCCTCTGACCTCCATGCGCACATGTAAGCCCCCCCCCCACACACACAACAAATAAGTAAGTAAATATAATTTTTAAAACTTCTGAACCTTTCCATTTTAAAGACTTTAAGTAGAGCTCAATGACATGTTCTATAATTAGATGGCTTTGGCATTTAAAATATGCTAAAGCTGTATTTGTCCAGATTCCTTCTCAACTCCAGCCATTAAAGAAAAGCATAACACTAATAAATTATGGGATGTATTTTAAGCCCTGCTGTTTTCAAGCAATTCAAGCCAAGGCTCACATGCTGAGCTCAAGTAACCACGGAGGCAGCCAGGCGGTGAAGCCCAGGACCAGATGAGAAATGGCTTAGAAGAACTCTGGGAAGCAGGTGGAGACTTTCATTCCCGGAGTCTCAGAAGAACGTGAGAGTATCCATCTCTAGTGGATGGATACAGGAACATGGCAGCATCTGTAGGCTTCCTCGGGGAAGAGGAGGGCTTTTTTCTGACATTTTACTGTCATACACAGACCCTGAAGACCCTGAGTCTTTAGGCAGAAAATTCTACATCCTTAAGCCGTGATTTCTGACACACAGAACAAAATAAGCCTTGAAAATGAAAGTCTTTTTGTTGTTGTTGTTGTTGTTTGAGACAGGGTTTCTCTTTGCAGCTTTGCGCCTTTCCTGGATCTCACTCTGTAGACCAGGCTGGCCTCGAACTCACAGAGATCCGCCTGCCTCTGCCTCCCAAGTGCTGGGATTAAAGGCGTGCGCCACCACCGCCCGGTCTGAAAGTCTTTTTTAAGGGGTGAAGACAAGATACTATGTTGAAAATATGGGAACTTGGAAATGAGGACTGTATAAGACCGTTCACCAAATACTCACTCTGAGTCTAAATGCTGTGTCAGCCTTAATGTCAAAAAGGAAGAGGGACAAGAACCAGACACGGCATTATGTGTCTTAGTTACTTTTCTATTGCTGTGATGAGACACCACGACCACGGCAATGTATAGAAGGAAGAGTTTATTCAGGTCTTAGAGTTCCACAGAGTTAGAGTCCCTGATCAACATGGTAGGGAACACGGCAGCAGGCAGGCCTGGCCCCCAGTGACACGCTCCTCCAACGGGGTACGCCTCCTAATCCCCAAACAGTTCCACTATCTGAGGACCAGGTATTCAAATACATGAATCCATGAGGCCTGTTCTCCTTCAAACCACTGAAGATTAGCCATTACAAATAAATCTTGCTTATATCACAGGTAATGGATTAAAGTTGAACTTTTGCATCATTCTCTTTAATATAAAAGTGGCATTGGGGTTTTTAAGTGAAAGCTCTCATTTTAAAAGTACATAGGCATGTCTTTTTTTTAAGATTTATCTTTATTTGTAATTATGTGTACCTGTGGCTATGCATACATGAGGCCAGAAAAGGATATCATCAGATCCCATCGAGCTGGTGTGACAGATGGTTGTGAGCTGCCCCACATGGAACCTGGGAACCACACTCAGGCCTTCTGTAAGAGCAGCAAGTGCTCTGGACCACCGAGCCCTCTCCCCAGGCCCCACTGGCATTTCTTCATAAGAATGCCCAAAACAAAAGTATACAAATGCCATATGGCAATCCTGCAGGCATGAAACAGGCTTAACCAGAGAAAGCAACAGCCAGGCTGGCTGGAAACAAGCTCATCTGCACCAAGTTGCCGTTCAGACTTCCTGTGAACAGGAGATTCTCACAGTTCTTCTGTGATGGGGAATAGGAATTATTTCACTCCTTTCTCGGAGTTAACAGACATCTTAATGCACGCACTAGAGAAAGTGTGTGTGGGCAAATATCAGAGCCCAGCATCCACAGTTTCCTTTGGGGCTTACTCCTATGGCTCCTTACACTGGGCTGCTCTCTTTCCATCCAGCTTCACTGCCTCCCAGCTCTTCCTTCTCCTGAAAGCCGTTTTCAAGATGAGAAACTATACAGACATCTGTGATTCAGAAGGAAGGAAGTTTGTCGCTTAGTACCAGACGCTGCCAGAATCCTCCTCCACACACAGCCCTTGTCTCATTCTAGCGCCCCTGCTGAGCTCAGCCTGTATCCTAAATACGAATCGTGGTATAGAACTTTGGGTCAAAAACCTGAGACTCCCCACCTCCTGGGGCCTCCTCCAGTGTCCCCACACAGGACGCATGCCTGTCTGAACTCCAAGTGTTGATTTTCATGGGCTCCATTTTTCAGATATGACAATTCGTGGTGAGCCTGGTTTGCACTTACTCACATCAGGCCCTCAGCCTACTTCATGTCAAGCTCAGATGTGAATCATAGCAGGCAACGGACTGTCTGAAGTCAAAGGGTAAACAACTCTACAAACAAACAACCGTGGTATCATCCACACAGCTCTATATAAGAAGGCTCACTGCAACACAGTCACGGAACACAAGGAAAGTCTAGGAGGAGCGGGCTCAGAGCAGGTCACACAGGGAAGGGGAAAGGGACAGTTGGAACAGCAGCCAAATGTGAAGACTGTATTATCAGCAAATGGTACATTTGGGCCAATATGAAGATGGTATTACCAGCAAATGGTACATTTGGGGGTGTGACTAGAGTAGACGGACCACCAGAGCCAGCTTAGGGAGTAAGTCAGCCAGCAGCCTCAGTGTCCACAGGGCATCTGAAGGGTCCTGAAGCTATAATGAGATTGTAAGAGCCCACTTTCCAAAATCTCACTTAGGGAAGTCCTAGAAGTCACTGATCCGACAGGGCTGACACAGCAGCACTTGGGGACAGATGTAGGAGGATTTTAAAGGCAAGGCCAGCCTTGGCTACATAGCAAGACCCTACCTCCCTCCAAAACCCAAAATAAATAAAGATGAGAGAAAGAACAGGAGACCACGGGGCTGAACTAAGCCAGGGAATGAGATGGGAAAGGAGGCAGTCAGTGAGTTGATCTAACATCTAACATCAAATCACTGGGATATTAGAGCCAATTGCTGGTGAGCAAGTGATGAGACCAGAAGTCAAAACTTTGATGGTAGGGATGAAGGAAAAACAAAAGCTGTTCTGAGGGAAAATACTTGTTTCTAGACCCTAGCTGAGCTTAGGATCCTAGCTACCACCTGATATGGGGACCCAGTGAACAAGTGAAACAGAAAAGCAGGAGTTCCCTGGAGGTCTGGAAGGAATTGGATGTGTGGAGTTGGAGAGTCTTATGTAGCAGCTGACTGGGACAGTTCGGGGAAGGATGTATGTGCTGAAAGTAGGTAAACATAATGCCGGACTCCAGGGAAGGTTGTGCCTCATCCAAGACAGAGTAAGGAAAGAAACTCAGTGGATTTGAGGAGCACTAGAACTGGTAGGTGATGTGGAATTTTACAGGTGTAAATTTCACAAGCCCTGTGTGTGAGACCCTGGTGCCAGGGACGGCATATAAAATGCCTGACGTGCTGCCAGCAGAGACCGGTGAAAAGGGGACCCGAGGTTGTGGACTGCTGTGGTTATCTCTCTGTATAAATAAAATGCTGATTGGCCAGTAGCCAGGCAGGAAGGATAGGCGGAACAAGCAGAGAGGAGAATTCTGGGAAGTGGAAGGCTGAGGCAAAAAGGACACTGCCAGCCTCCACGATGAGAAGCAGATGTTAAGATACTAGTGGTAAGCCATGAGCCACAAGGCAACTTATAGATTAATAGAAATGGGTTAATTTAAAATAGAAGAACTAGATAATAAGAAGCCTGCCACGGCCACACAGTTTATAAGTAATATAAGTCTCTGTGTGTTTACTTGGTTGGGTCTGAGCAGCTGTGGGACTGGCGGGTGAGAGAGATTTGTCCTGACTGTGGGCCAGGCAGGACCAGGAAAACTCTAGCTACAAATGGCGCCCAACGGGTTGGCAAAAGTTTCCACCTAAACCTGAGAAAAAAAAAGATTCTAAAACGGAGCTAAAAACAGCTTCCTAGTTGTCTCTCTCAAGTTAGTAGCAGCCTGCAGGTTTGAGCTACTCTATGGCAGGTTCGTGGCATGCAGGCTTGACCTACACTATGTTACACAGAGGTGTCTCCAAGCTGTGCACTATGCTATGTGTTGGATATAGTTTTTGCTAGTTTTAAAAAAAAAAGGTTTCTGGGCTACATGCTGCTTTGATAAAAGCATAGACCCACTGTTTCTAAGAGTTGATGGCTCCCAGAGCTGGCCATAAACGTACCACCGCCATGTTGAGAAACTGAGGTGGGCGGAGCCATCAGTTACAGCTGCTGTTTCAGTCTTACAAATGCTGCAGTTTAAAACAATAGATTCACAATAAGACAGATTCATATGGAACAAGACTTTAAATGCTTTACAATGTGTGTAAAAATGTACGTAGGTTTGTAAGAGAGAGAAAAAGGAATATATACAGTTATATAAAGAAATAGTTTTTAAAAATAAAGACTTTAAAGAGACAGTAAAGGTAGTATAAAAAATAAGCCACGTAAAGATGGATATTACACAGAGAATCTGGTTTGTGTTGTCTTGGGATTTTTAACTGCAGAAAAACATTTGATCATAAAAGCTGTTGAGTTAAACTAATATGTATATTTTAAAGATACCTTGACTTCAAAATTTGGATCTAAGGATATGTTGCTTTGGAAAGGAGGCTCTGCTTTTGTTTCCACAGAAAGCCAGAGGCTATGGGTTTGTTCCAGATTAAGATACATCAGGTTTGACCAACCAAGACCCCCTGAAAGTTCTCCGATGACACCACGGCCCAGATGATCCAACATCCAGTACGGTTTCAAGGCAACTGGCTCAGACAATACACCCTCACAGACTACTCCATAAGCATAAAATTTTCTTTGTGTCCCCATAAGAATACAGCGCCCTCCTCCAGCAGGAAGTAGTAAGAGAAGCTACGCCTAAATTCCCAAATATACCAAGCTGGCTTTGGAGATGGAATTGGCTCACTCCTTCTCTAAACACAAACATATCGCTTAAAAAAAAAAAAAAAAGATTGAGAGATTCTTTTGTCCCATATCAGAAGAGCCCTCTGGTGTGGGACATAGAAAAAACAATATTTTTATTTAAAACAAGTTGATTATAAATGTGATCTCTTTCTAAAGAAAAAAAGGGGGGATAGTATAGATATGATAGGATAAAAGGATAGATTAATGAACCTACTTTTAAAGAGCAACAACTTGTTTGAAATGTTTTACATTGCTATGGATTTTAGTTTATTGATACAAATTTAGAGTTAATTTTGTTATACTGTATATATATTTCTACTCTCGTTTGAGGTATTATGTTTATGTAACTCATTTAGATTGTAATGGATAATTAAGAAATAGAGATTAATAATTAGTCTTCTATGATAGTCAAACCTATAGTCATGTTAAGTTTTCTAGGTATACATAGATATATTTCAGATAGATAGGTAATCTTCAAATACTTCAAAAACCTACAGAATATGGCATTTCAAATGTTTTAAAAATTTAGACTTTCTGGACAATGAGACATGTCTGCTCCTGGCAGCACCAATTTACTTCAGAGAGGACAGAGGAACTTTGGATGACTGTCCAGGCTACCAGCTGTCTCTGTCTACTCTCGCAAGACTCCTGAAAGTTGCTTGCACCCTTCTCCTATTTCTCAAGTAATAGTATATCCTTCTGAGGTCTTTGATGTAGTTGAAGACTAGATAGTTATAATGTTCCTTAGTTATGATAAAAGATAAGTTAGATATGAAACCTTAGACTCACAAATATAGGAACAGCTAGCAAGAAGCCTGAGCCATTAGGCCAAACAGTTTAAATAATATAAGCGTCTGTGTATTTATTTTATAAGTGGGCTGTTGGACTGCGGGGGAATGGTGGGACCCAGAGAGACAACTCTAGCTATAGTGGACCATTAACCCTCCGTGTGTTCCCCTCTGGATATTCTGCATAGCATGCCTCTAGAGGGCCAAGGCAGAAATGCCTATGTGTCCCAAGATCATGCTTTATGACATGCACATTTCATGTTCTCCTCCATATAAATACTTCTTGTAATACTAGTCTTTTTCTTCTATCCGATCTTCATGTTCTGTGTTCCTAGATCAATGGTGATTTCTGTGATACAGGAAAGGAGTGAAGTAAATTTCATAGGAAATTATACAGAGATGATCACCCAGACTGGGGTTAAGGCAGTTATGCAGTTCATGGGAAAGAACCTGCAGCCTGGGGAAGCTTTTCAGGCTTGGATAAACTGTACCGAATGTGTGGTCAACTATAGCACATGTGCATCAACACACTGGATTCAAATTGGCCATGATGAATAATTTAGTTTCTGAGGATACTCCAAAGGCATTGTGTAAAACTTGAGACCCTAAGGGGTATTGGCTGAAGACTGTGGATGGAGTAACATATAGATGAGATGACAAACTAAAGGTGTGGGAACCTAGAATAGGAGGTAAATGGTGGCCTCCACCAAGAAAGGGAGATGGCAACTTTAATCCTGATATTTTGATTCCTCCTGAAGGAGTGTGGAGACAATGTGGCAATGGTTGGAGTGATTGCTGCAAGTTTTATTGGGTTCCTAGATTGAAAAGAGCTACCAGGAAAGGTGAGTTTCCTTTCATGGAAGCTCTGAAAATTGGATCAGGTCTTCCTTGGAATTGTTGGGATATAGAAGGACAGAAGTTGTTGACTTGCAGGGACAGATTTCTAGTCTGAGGTCATTGTGGCCCACCAGTCATGGGGCTTGGTGTTTTCAGAGGGCTGAGGAGGAACTTAGGCAGCTGCGGGGGTCTTGAGGTCAGAGCAGGCTGTGTGAGAAGGAAATGACTGTCTGCTACATTGACCACTGTTCTTATTTTTACCTTTTTTGTGAAATTGTATGTTGCTAGCCTCTGGGTCAAGTGCTCAGAAGATTGTGTAATCATTAATAATAAAAATAGATTATGCTTGCTTTGGTGTTAAGTCTGGGATAGTACCTGTGTTTAGTAAAGGATGATGAAGAATATATTGATGATTTTCTAAGAATAACCTTTGGAATCATGAGAACATTTTGTATTGGGTGATTTCCCCTTTTTTTCTGTTTCCCCTTGCTTATGATAATAAAAAACTGAGGCCACCAGGGCAAAAGCAGAAGCTAAAGGAAGCTAAAGAAACTGCAGCAGAGAAGCTACTCAGCAACTGCAGAAGCCCAAAGTGACCTGTCAGCTTGCAGGAGCACTGTCTCTGAGTCATTACTGCGCCTTCCAGGTATCCCATCCTTCAGCCCGCCGAAATTGGTGAGGCTGGTCCCCAGCACCCTGGGAAACCTGTGCATGTGAGACCCGAGGAAAACCATGCATGTGAGACCCAAGGAAAGCTGTGCATGCAGGACCCAAGGAAAGCCGTGCATGTGAGACCCAGGGAAAGCCATGCCTGTGCTACCTTTGCATTTTGATCCACAATTTTCTTCAGATTCTTCAGCAGATGGTTGTTGGGACCGCCTTCTTTCTCATTAACATACACGATCCTATCCAGGTCCGGGAAGTTCCGGTTCAGGTCTATTCCCTGGGCATTGCTGCGGCCTACGAACCAATCCTTCAGCTCGCCTGGCTAAGAAAGACAACAGAACAGCCATCGGCACTTACTCCTACTGTCAATACCTACTTCAGGTCCCCATCATTGCTCTCAAAAATAATTTACTGAGGTTATCTATTACAATCTCCTCCCACACTGCTGTGTTCACTCATGAAGGTGCCCAGTTTAAAATATTTGTTATAAGCATTTTGGAAAAAAAAGTATTGCAATGAATGATTTTTTTTTTTTTAAAGATTTATTTATTATGTATACAGCATATGTGACTGCAGGCCAGAAGAGGGCACCAGATCTCATTACAGATGGTTGTGAGCCACCATGTGGTTGCTGGGAATTGAACTCAGGACCTCTGGAAGAACAGTCAGTGCTCTTAACCTCTGAGCCATCTCTCCAGCCCCGCAATGAATGATTTTTAAATTAATAATAATTATGTATAAGATGTTTACCAGATTTCAATAAATGTTGGTACAAACTCACTGACCATAGGTGACCTCTTTAAAAGCACAGTGTCAACAATTAGAATTAAGTAACATTGCCTCTGTGAATCACAGCAGCCTGGTTTCTAAATATACTAAATAATAAGTAATACTAGGAACTTAAGATGAATTGGACATGAGTCTCTTATGTATTAATAGCTCCTATGCTTCTTACAGACTTCTTTAAAAATATGCATTCTGGCCGGGCAGAGGTGGTGGTGCACGCCTTTAATTCCAGCACTCAGGAGGCAGAGCCAGACAGATCTCTGTGAGTTCAAGGCCAGCCTGATCTACAGAGCGAGATCCAGGAGAGACACCAAAGATACACAGAGAAACCCTGTCTCAGAAAAAAAAAATTGTTTCAAAATCTAGATAAAACATTCTAAAAGTCTTTAAGATAAAAAAAAATCAGCATGAGAGGTGATAAATATGTTTAGAATGTTTAATTGTTATACATGTATCAAAATTTCATACCATAAACAGCATATACAACTATATCCCCCAATCTTGTCCAATCAAAATGGAAGCACACATATACTCTCTCACAAAGCCATTAGTGCCAGATACAGTGGCCCACGCCTTTCATCCCAGCATTCAGGAGGCAGAAGCAGGAGGACCTCTGTGGGTTCAAGGACAGCCTCATCTACATAGCAAGTTCCAGGCCACCTGGGCTACATAGTGAGACCCTGTCTCAAAAAGAAAGCCATTGGTTCTTATCCTGACGCTTAAAATGTATAAAATTATTTTTATTGTAACCATGAAGAACTTGTTTTGTTTTCTCTTCTTTTCTGTACTAGTCGTTCATAAAACCAGCAATTCAAACCTCTGTAAAATACTGATCTAGTCAGGAGTCATTCTTCCTTCCTTCCAGCAGAGAGCGCTATGACACCAGTTCACCCAGCTACGGGCATGGCCTTAAGCATTGCTTACAGTGGTTCTCAGCCCTCCTAATGCTGCGACCCTTCAATACAGTTCCTCATGCCGTGGTGAACTCCCAGCCATAAAATTCTATTTGGTAGTACTTCATAACTGTAACTTGCTACTGTCATGAATCATAATGAAAATATCTCTGTTTTCCAATGGTCTTAGGCCACCCCTGTGAAAGGGTCAGTGAACCTCAAGGGGGTTGCAACCCACAGGTTGAGAACCGCTGCTTTAGAAGCAAATGTGCCTGTTCACAACTATAGATGAATCAATGTTATTTATTTAACAGTCCAGCAAAACATAAAGTATTAACTTATTTACAAACTTCCTCAGCAAAGCTTCGGCTGAAGAAATGTGTCCTTTACAGTGTTAACTTTTTTCTTACAGTTGGGCTATGTCCCTCTCAGACTCTCTGTGACCTCTATGCTTTATGATGGCGTTATGGATAGACACGTACACGTGTACTAACATATGAAAAAGATGAAGAGGGCAGGCCACATCCACCCTGCCGGACACTCACCTGGGATGCCGCCTTCTCAAAGCCGTCGGGGTTCAAGGAGGGCATGATATGAATTCGGGTGCTGTGGATCAGGTTGACGATGGTCTCGTTCCCTTTCTGGTACTCGTTACACAGGTACTGGGCCAAGAAAATGAGCAGTTCTCGTCCAACTGCCTCATTACCGTGCATGTTCCCAATGTATTTAAACTCGGGTTCACCTAGAAAACCAAAAACAGATGGGGAGAGGTATTTCCTATGTCAACAAAGAGAAGGCAGACGACACACGTGCTGTGCTGGTTGGTTTTTATCAACTTGACACAAACTTAGACGTATCTGGGAGGAGGGAATCTCAGTGGAGAAACTGCTTCCATAAGACTGGCTGATAGGCAAATCTGCAGAACATTTTCTTGATTAAAGATTGATGTGGGAGGGCCCAGCTCACTGATGTACCACCCCTGGGAAGTTGGTCCTCAATGGTACAAGGTTGAGCAAGCCATGGCGCCCAAGCCAGTAAAGCAGCACATCTCCATGGCCTCTGCTTTACTTCCTGTCTCCATAGACCTGCCTTGACCTTGCCCTGACTTCCTTTGATGGTGGACTGTAATGATAAAGTGTCAACCAAACACACACACACACACACACACACACACACACACACATTGTTTTTGGCCATGATCTTTACCACACCAACAGAAAAGAAACAAAGACAAAATATATATTGTGTATCTATTAATTTATTATGAATAACCCTCTAGAAAGGAAGTCTAAGGAATCTGCCCGGGGTGTTAGAGCTAGCCAGACACCTATGACTCCATCCTTCAGTCCCCTCTCCCTGCTGACTACCTCCTGCAAACTGTGTCCACACACAGTTCCAGTGTGAAGGCCTGACACCTGATGTGACTGAATTAGGAAACATGGTCATCAAGGAAGAAATTAAGGTTCAATGGAGTTCAACCAAGATTCTTGCTGAATTAGACCTGTTGTCCTTACAGGAACATAAGATCCCAGAACTCTCTCCTCTCTGAAGAGAGGCCCTGTGAGGCCCCAGAAGGAGGTATTGGCCTATATGCCAGGAAGAGAGTCGCAACCCCAAACCAGTTCTGCCACACCTTGACCTTAGGTTTCCAGCCTCCAAAACCCAGGGAGGGAGTGATCTCTGTTGCCTAAGGCACTGGTGCAGTCTTTTGTGACGGCAGTTTAACCAGGCCCACGGACTAATACTGATAAGATACTCTGTGCCCTAGTAGGCTATATGCTGCACTTTGTTTTCTTACATAATCCTCAGCAAACATCTTAAAGAGAAATATTGTTACCCGTCTCCTACCTACAGATGGATGAACTGAAATCCACACTGCTTAAGAAACCTGACCGTGACTGTACAACCTATGAGACCAGAATTCAAATCCTGGCCTTCTGCAGTAGTTAAAAGTCTACTCTCGCTCGCTCTCTCCCCTGAGTCATAAAGATTAAAAGGAGACTGTGTGGGATCAAACCCCGGTACCAGTTCGTACTGGCTGACCTTCTGTAAGTCATTTCAGCTCTCATTTTTCTCTGCTTCCTCATCTTAAAAATAGAGGAAACAATGGAGAAGATCAGATAGAAATAATTACCCAGCATAATATGGGGGACAGATATTTCTATTATCATGATGGCACAAATGAAGCCCAAAGACAGAAAGTATCGCTGGAAGACTCTGAAATGGAATGCAGTTGCCCATTTCTGCTGTTCTCGGTTACATTCTGGGAGCAGTCATGACTTTTCAGAGGACGGTGGCCAAGCAGTCTTCCCTAATCCTGCCCGTCTGCTCTTTCTGCAGCTTCTGCCTCAATTTCTGCAGTGAAAAGAATGTTCCCACTATAAAAATCATGAGGACTGCTCCTCTGGATATTAAAAGAGACATCATTCTCTCTCTTCTCTCTCTCTCTCTCTCTCTCTCTCTCTCTCTCTCTCTCTCTCTCTCTCTCTGTCAGATATGTATTCCACAAGTATCCTTTGACTAGGATTCAGACCATCTGACTGCAGTGACTCCGTCTCACCCTGCAAGCCTGCTTCCGTGTGTCCTCGTGTGTTCTCCCTGAGTCTATGCTAATCTTAATCTAAGGATCAGGTAGGAAATGGGTCAATGCTATCTATAGCCAGCTCATTCTGTTGTCCTTTGAGGAAGAGTCTATAACTAAACTACCTGCTAGGGACTGGTCTAGGGGCATGGGGGGAGATAAGAAGGATGGAAGATATTCCCCTTGCTTCTGGCCTTACATCACACCTGTTTTTCTTTCTGTGGAAAGTGTGCACTTGCTACCTTCCCCTACTGTGTGTAACATCTGCACCTGACACCTTCCCTTACTATGTGTAACATCTGCACCTGACACCTTCCCTGACTGTGTGTAACATCTACACCTGACACCTTCCCTGACTGTGTGTAACATCTGCACCTGACACCTTCCTTTACTGTGTGTAGCATCTGCACCTGACACCTTCCTTTACTGTGTGTAACATCTGCGCCTGACACTTTCCCTTACTGTGTGTAACATCTGCACCTGACACCTTCCCTTACTGTATGTAACATCTGCACCTGACACCTTCCTTTACTGTGTGTAACATCTGCACCTGACACCTTCCCTTACTGTGTGTA
>CABHPQ010200686.1:0-21491 GCA_902168405.1 Peromyscus aztecus | reverse complement strand
CTCTCTCTCTCTCTCTCTCTCTCTCTCTCTCTCTGTTTTGTTACCAAGCTAGTCATAGAGAATGTTCCTTAAATTATCAATTACTTTGTATTTATATTTTGCTCTTTATCTCTCGTCAAGGTTACACATCTCTTAATGGCTGGGGAAATTTGGCATATACAAGTTCTGCAGAGTGTGTAGCAGTACAGGGGAGGCCCCAGGTGCTGCCCCAGCTGTCGGGGAAGATTTGTCCCAACAGTCCCATCAACTGGGAAGCAAGCATTCAGATATATAAGCTTATGGAGGCCATTCTCATTCAAACCCCTGCAAGGTCTGCTGAAGACTGTTGTATAGCCTCTAAAATGCACATTTGCTTACAATGAAAAGCATGGCTCACCTGCTCTCTTACTGCAGAAGGCTGAGCCTGAAAAGCGGCCGGTTACCAATATTCAGTTTCTATTTTCCCTGTGTACTCCTTCAGATATTAGCACCCCGACTTTTAAATCCATAAAAGCAAACTAATATATAGCAATCACTTCACTGAGTCAGCTGTAAGTCCCATCTCCTTTGTAGCAACTGAGGAACGGTGAAAATGCTATAGATGGAAATCCCTTTCTGAGTCTGCACGGTACTTTAACAGGAAGCCGCGTTCGCGCAATCAGAGAGAGAAGGGGAACTCACCGCCCGGCACGCTGTACCACGCGCCGCCGTTGGTCGTTCCATCGACAAAACTGCTGTCGTCATCATTCTTCCGACAGGGAGGTCTGTTGGGGTTGGACATGACGGGGTTGAAAGAAGAGTACGCTCGGGCCAAGCTTTGGAAGACGGCGTCATCGGGGCAGGAACTGTATTCGTGAGCCGTGCCTAGAAAACGAATTCACACGATGGGAGAAACCGACAGCCACCAAGAACGCTGCTTGATTTCCGAAGAGTGTGTTGAGCTCCTGCCGATACAGCTTTTAGAAAGGTGAACGTTTTCAGGAAAGATGAAAGTTAAAGTATCGAACAAATACACTTAGTGTTTAGGGTGTGTGACTTTCATCCCTAACACTAAAACATCAAGATTAGACAGAGTGAGCCGGGCGGCCCTGGCACACGCCTTTAATCCCAGCACTCGGGAGGCAGAGCCAGGTGGATCTCTGTGAGCGAGTTCCAGGACATGCACCAAAGCTACACAGAGAAACCCTGTCTTGGAAAAAAAAAAAAAAAGATTAGACAGAATGGCCTATGGCCATACCACCCAAAATGCCCCTGCCTCAGGGGCTAAGCAGAGTGGTGTCTGGTTAGAGACTAGATAGAGAGCATACTCTACTGAAAGCCTCATAGGAATAGGTGATGAGGCCACAGTAGGCTGGACCCGAGAAGATAGAAATATTTCCATTAATAAAATTGTTTAGTTTAATAAGATGTTGCTGGTAGGGCACAGTGCCGATGACACCAGGACTAAGGAGATAATGGCAATATATAACTCATGTGTTATAAAATGTACCTGGCTGACAAGTTGTCCAGCTAACGGCAAACCACAGAATCTCAGTGTGTATCTAACAGCGCTGTCTAATTTGACTTTCTTCAAATATGAGTTTTCAGTCCCTAAAATACCATCCTGTATGAAGATCTCACCCTTCAGGGTTCTCCGAGAAGGGATCGAAGTGAGAATTTCTCTCTCGCACTTGCTTTGGCTAAAGCTTAACTGGAATACTTTGAGAGAAGTCAAATAGCGCTTCCCTTTTTGAAACTAGCAGAAGAGGACCCAAGGGCAGAAAGGTGAGAGGACCTATGTGTCGGATTCCCACGGCCAAGGCGAAGCATCAGAGGCTGCCTCCCTTTGTAAGCCATGTTGTGCATGAATCTAGGTCGTAAAACATTAATTTAAGATGTGTTACATTTATTTAAGCTGTGGAACATTTGTTTAATGATGCAATAATGTGTTGCATTCTTTTATGTTGCATTTGTTTAACTCTGTGAAACTGTCTTACTGTGCCTGTCTAAAACAGCTGATGGATCTAATAAAGAGCTGAACGGCCAATAGCAAGGCAGGAGAAAGGATAGGCGGGGCTGGCAGGCAGAGAGAATAAAAGAGGAGGAGAAATCTGGGAGGAGAAGATCAAGGAGTGAAAAAAGAAGGGGCCGGACACCCAGCTACACTGCCAGCCATGGAATAAGAAGAAAAGAAAAGATACAGAAATAGAGAGAGATAAGAAAAGCTGGTGAGAAAAGCCAAGCTAAGGCCAGGCATTCAGGAGAAAGAATAAGCCTCTGTGTATATTTATTTGGGAGCTGGGTGGCAGGCCCCCAAAAGAGACAAAAGGCTAAAAAAAAAAATGGCATTCCAATGTGGGGCTAGAGTGAAAGAAAATCCAACAGCAAATCTATCTGATGCCTGTATGTGATCAATTTTACTGAAGGCCAGGACTGACTTTACAGTGATTCTCAACCTTCTTAGGCTGTGACCCTCAAATTGTGGTGATTCCCCCCCCCCAAGAAAATAAAATTATTTCGTTGCTACTACATAACTGTAGTTTTGCTATTGTGATGAATTGGAATGTAAATATCTGATATGCAGGATATCTGACACAGGACCCCAAAGGAGTCATGACCCACAGGTTCATGGACTTCCATTTTCTCCCCTTCTCCTCTCCAAGAATTAGGTAAGTTCCTGTTTTTCTTCCCCACCCCCCAAAAAAAGCATTACAAGCCTCTTCTGCTGCTTACCTCTCTATGCCAGTACCATGTGAAACAGCAGGAGATGCTAACAAATGCAAGCATTTATGCCAGCTGGCTCCCTAATAGAGTATGAGGCATAGTGGTACATACCTAGTATAATGCCAGCACTTGGGAGGCTGAATCAGGAGAATTGCAAGTTCAAAGCCATCTCAGATGGCCGAGTAGGATTTTGTTTTAAAGAACAAAACAACAACAATAAAAAGAATAGTATAGAAATCATGCCGTCACTCTTAACTCGAACCTGCAGGCCTTAAGCCGTTTAGAGGAGAGGGGGAACTACCTACCGCTCCTTGTCTCATCGTATGGGTAATTGGCCACAAGGTCTCCTCCATGCAGATTGGCTGAGAGCACAAAGGGAATGTCCATAATCCAGTGGATGACAGCCTTGGTCTCCGGGGCCAGCTGTGTCAAAGAGTAAAGATCACATGAATCAGAAGCTGATAACTGCCGTTGGTGACATCACGGAAAAGCCAAACAAAGTTCCAGAAACTTCTCATAATTCAAATATGTTTGGGTTGACTTCGTGGGGCAGAGGGGTGGGAGTTTGCCTAGGAGCAACACTCAACATTCCCAGACTTGTTATGAAAAATATTTCTGTCATCATGTTTAAATTTCCTTAAAAGTTCCGCATTGGGGAAATGTATTTTTTCTCTCTCTCTTTGGGTTTGGAAACAACATACAAATCACATTGGTGCCCCTTCCTCAGTTTGCTATGGCCCATACAGCCTTATGAACAATCCTTAGCAAATCAAGAAAAGCCTGCTGAACCACAAAACGATGCTTTTCCCCCTTGGTGGTTCAAACACATAGCAAATTTTATTTCCCGTTATTTCTCACTATTTTTCCAATTCCTTTCAACTACTTCAGACATCGTCTTTATGAAAGAAAATAGATGTAGTCCAATTGAGAGCTGACCACAAAAATGTCAGTTTACTTTGGAATGAGCATCTTAAACTTTAAACAGAAGCAGAAGTTTCAGGAATTCGTGCTGTCTTTTCAATGATTCATGATCTTTCTTGGAAGTAAATAAAAAGAAGAAATTCATAACAAAGAATCTGGAGCAAAAAAAGTTGGATTTTTTTTTTTATGTGATGAGCCCTTAACAGCAAGTAGACAGACCTCAGAACTCTAAACACTGATGAAAAGGAAAGGTTTTACTGAGATGTGGTCTGTCCTGCTTTTTGGGGACAGAAAAATCTAGCTGCATCATGTGTTATATTTTTTATTTCTGTGCCTGTTGTGGATTATTCCTTTACATTGTGTGAAGATATGTCACTGCGATTGGTTTAATAAAAAGCTAAATGGCCAATAGCTCGGCAGGATTTGGGGGGGGGCGGGCAGAGAGAACACTGGGAAAAAGAAGGCAGAGTCGCCAGCCAGAGGCAGAGGAAGAAAGGCATGCAGGACAAGAGTAAAAGCCACGAGCCACGCAGCAGCACATAGATGAATAGAAATTGGTTAATTTAAGTTATAAGAGCTTTTTAGAAACAAGTCTAAGCTATCAATCAATCTTTCATAATTAATAATAAGTCTCTGTGCCATGATTTGGGAGCTGGCTGGCAGGACAGAAAAAGACTTCCTACAAATGGTGTCCAATGTCCAGGCACATATTTCTACATAAGACCCGAGAAAGTTTTTTTAAAAAAAAGGTCTCAAACATGCAAAAACAGAGCCAAGCACAGCTTCCTAGTCCTGCAGTCTCTCCTGCAGGCCAAGGTACAGAGATGCGACTCTCAGCTGCTGCCTCCAGGCTTGAGCCACCAGCACGCCATGAGCTAAGCTTCATGACTATTTAAGATTTTGTTCATGAAGACAGAAAAGGTTACAGATACATGGTAAAGCAAGTCCAGACAGAAAAAAAAAAACCTCTAAACAGTTTACAGTGTGTTTAACAATATGTGAAAGTTTAAAGAAAAGAAAAAGGATATAGGTAGTCATAAAAATAAATAAATAAATATTTTAAAAATAATAAAGTCTTTAAAGAAAGAGTAAAGTAATAAAAAGAAGAATAAGTCATGTAAAGATGGGAAGCACACAGGGAGTCTGGATCCTGTATGTTATTGTGTTGTCTTTGAACTTTTTGATTGCTGATGAACAAACAACAGCTGTTGAGAGACACTGGATTATGGAAACTACAAAATTAAGCCAACCTATATATTTTTAAAAATATCTTAACTTCAAAATGGAAGTCAAAAAATATGTTGCATTGGAGAATAAGTTATGCTTTTGTTTCCACAGAAAATGAAAGGCTGTGGATTGATTCAAGGTTAAAGAGGATCTGATTTGACTGGTGGAGACCCCCTGAAAATCCTGGCTACAAACATAAAGAAATAAACCTAGAAAAAACTACAAGATAGGTGACATATTTTACTTCTTTGAACATAAAACTAAAAGTCATCTTTGGCTGGCTTGTGTACAACACACAGTCTATACTTGTATTAATGCAGATGTGTATGTTACCTTTAAAAGTTTATGTATCTTCAGAGCAAGGGGATCAGACACCAATGAAAACAGGTGGCCCCGGTAATCCAGCCTCTCAGAGTGCCTCTGTTGCAGTTTCCTCAGAGTTCTACATCCAGAACAACTTCAGGGCTGCTGGCTGAGATGGTCCAGCCTCACAAACTATTCTAGCCAAGACTTGACCTTTAGCCTAATTTTCTCAGGGTCCCTTAAAGATACCAGCACCCCCAGATAACAGAAAACAGTCTAGAGAACACAATGCCCACATTCCTAAGAGGTGGGGTGGGTGGTTTTTGGTCATTTGGTGGGGTATGGGTGTTTGCCATTGTTTAGGAGGTTGGTTACAAATTGTTATAGGTCATGGTCAAAAAATACTAAACAAAGGAGACTGGATTCAGAGGTCTCTTTCTGAAGAGAAAAAAGGGAGATATAGTATAAAAATGATGAGATAAAAGGGTGGATTGTTGAATCTACTTTTGAATAACTTCTAATCTCAAATATTCTACATTGGTATGGATTTTTGTATATTGATACAAATTTAAGATTATTTTGTTAGAACATACTATACATACATGTATACTCTCATTTAAGATATTGTACCTATACAGCTCATTTAACAATGTAATGTAAATTTCTAGTCCTTGAAAGTATTATTAGAAACTATTTAGGATAATAAAGAAATGCAGGTTCATATATATATATATATATATATAAAACAATCAAACTTATAGTCATGTTAGGTGAGTTTTCAAGGTTAAACAGATATACTTAGATAGATAGATGGTCTTCAAACACTTCAAAGACCAACAGAATGTGACATTTAAGATGTTTAATAACCTGAAGCTTTTCATGACAATGAGACATGTCTGCTCCTGGCAGCACCAATTTACTTCAGAGAAGATAATGGGCATTGAAGAAACTCCATATGGACTTTGCTTTTAATGTGGCAAAACTAGCCACTTGGGCAAGAACCTGTCGTTACCTTGAGTGCTGACAGCATGCTGTACAAACTCAACAAGCAGAACACAAAACAAAAAGACTGTTGAACTTTACCAAGACAAGGCAGGACAGTCCTTCAAAATACTTGCTTCGTAGAAAAGTTTGTCAGACATTGGGCAGGACACACAGGAAAGTGACTGCTGAACTTTGCCAAGACTAGGTGGGGCAGTCCTTCAAATTTTTCATAGAAGAATCTCCCAGATATTCTAAGCCTGTAGGCTGAAGATTGGATGCCCCAGTGTTGCAGAGGAAACTTGGCGACCATCCAGGCAGCCAGATGTCTGCCATTTCTGTAGGTTTGGAAGTGGCTTGTACTGCACTTTCTGTTTACTCAGGTAATATCTCCTTCTGGGGTCTTTGATGGAGTCGAAGACTAGTTATAGCTGCAGTTTTCATCAATTATAATAGAAGCAAATTAGGTGCAGAGCTTTGGATTCATCAAGATAGAATGAATAATGGAGTATTTTCTTCAAATATGCCAAATACAAATAGACTGGACATTGTATGTGCAATTCTTATTTGGTATATCTGATAATTTTTCTTATGGTTTATAGTTTTATTATGTTAGAGTTAAAACCTTTTCTTTTTTATTTAGACAAAAAGGGGGAAATGTGGATAATCCTTTACACTATGTGAAGATATGCCACTGTGATTGGTTTAATAAGAAGCTAAATGGCCAATACCCAGGCAGGATTTTCAGGGCAGAGAGAATGCTGGGAAGAAGAAGGCAAAGTCACCAGACAGATGGAGAGAAAGCATGACATGTAGGAGCTGAGGTAACAAGCCATGAGCCACATGACAACATGTAAATTAATAGAAATGGGTTAATTTAAGTTATAAGAGCTAGTTAGGAACAAGCCTTACCTATAGGCCAAGCTTTCATAATTAATAATAAGTCTCCATATTATGATTTGGGAGCTGGTAGGTGGGACAGATTAAAAACTCCCTACATGTACTGTTTATGACCAGGTCTTGCACACAGCTTTTTTATTGAGCACTGTACCATCCTCACTAGATAGGCAGAAACACATCGCTGTTTCATAGAGCAGAGTGCAAAGGCCAAGTGCAGTTAAGTAACATATACATCCAAGTTCATATAACCAAGAATTCAAACCCAGGCTACAAAGTTTAGGGACCACACTGACTTTAGATTATCAGCTGTTCAGTATTAAATGTATTCTGATTTCCACATAGGCTGTTCATACTTGTGAAAAAGTGCAATTTACTAGGTGCCAAAGGACATTTATTCAGGACTAATAAGTTCTGGTGCTCCACACACAGCGGGATAACTCTGTCCTACAATTTATTTTGTTTATAAAGACTTAGAAGAGGGCTGGAGAGGTGGCTTAGAGGTCAGGAAAAAGCACTTATTGCTCTTTCAGAGAATCTAGGTTTAGTGCCCAGTGCCCATCTTGGGCAGCTCACAACCTTCTGGATTCTGCAGACACTACATGCATGTCACACACACACACACACACACACACACACACACACACACACACACACTGATAATAATAATAAACAAAAACTTAAAACAATAAAAGAATTAGAAGAACGATGTTTAAGGAATCTCAATACAAAGAAGTAACAGAGGTCTAAGAAGCTGAAAATGTTGATCACCCTCATTGATCATTATACCTTCGCATATGTATGGATGGATCATTTTCACCCCACAAATGCAAAATTGTGTCAATCAGAACAAAAAAATGTGCACTATTTCTATTACTTGGCTGTTGATTTTATTCTCTCTGCTAATGAATTTTTGATGCGGAAAATATAGTAAAGACATACAAGCTCAAAGAAGAAAATTTAAGTGACTTCATAATTTTTCCACCTGAACATACCTACTGCTAACATTTTGTTCTAGATATGACAACCTGACACAAGCTAAACTCATTTGAGAGGGAAGAATGTCAATTAAGAAAATATCTCCAAAGACACGACTATAGGCAAGCCTGTAGAGCATTATCTTAATTAATGGTGGATGGGGGATCCAGTTCATTGTGGATGGGGCCACTTGTGGGCTGGTGGACCTGGGTTCTATAAGAAAGCAGGCTGAGCAAGCCATGAGGAGCAAGCCAATAAGCAGCACTCCTCCATGGCCTCTGCATCATCTCTTGCCTCCAGGTCCCTGTCCTGTCCTGACTTCCTTTCATGATGTGTAAGCCAAATAAACCTTTTCTTCCCAAAGTTATTTTGGTCGTGGTGTTTCCTCACAACAGTAGTCACCCTAACTAGGATACATTTCATTTACTTCCTTTGAGGTTTTCTCACAATCTATTTATTATTTTATTTTTGAGACAGGGTTTCACTCAGGCCAGGAACTCACTTCATTGCTGATGATGACTTTGAACTTCTGATCCTCCTACCTCTACTTCCCAAGCGCTGGGCTCACAAGCACGCCAGGTTTGTGCAATGCTGGGGATCAAACCTAAGGCTTACACACCCTTGGCAAGTGGTCTATCAACTGTACTACATCTTATACAATATTTACACCTAAGTCATATTTTAAATGTGATCACTTATATGTGTGGGTTTTTTTTCTTGCTTGCATACAGATAACAAATAATGTTTTGTCAGTGAATACCTTTCTAAAATAGACTTAGTGGATGAGATTTACCAGAGCACAAGCAAGACAAAGGGCTCCCATTCTCCCTCACACGTGGATCCTACACGAATTTTTAGAGTACTGTGTATAGAAATACTTTAAAGAACATACACCAACATGTGAACAGGGATCACTTGGTTTATTTTCCTTCTTATTTACACCTGCCTCAACCTTTGTTTGTAACAATAGATTCTTTTCAAAATTTAAAACTTTAAAGAATCTGTTTTGCAACAAGCTCAGATCTAGTCCTGAACACACAAAGTCTCCTGCAGCTGTTATAGTTTTCCATCAGTTCTCTTATTACATACACACACTGTGGCTAATAGGCATGTCACTGTTTTCAACAGCAAGCAAGTAATTCTCACGATTGGTCAAATTAGAGAGGCGTTCTCTTTGACTTGGAATGGTCTTTCAGCTTGACTAAATGCTGAGAGTCCTAGGGTACTGTAGCTATCTGTCTAACTGATCCGTTCTGTGGAGCACCCTGAAAAGCAAGAGCCTGAAAAATCACAGAACTGTTGGTGTCTTCTCTTCAAAAGTCCCATAAATGTGCTAACAAGATGGCTCAGAGGGCAAGGGGAGGTGAGCAAGCTTGCTGCTGAGCATGATAATCTGAGTTTATCCAAAGGACACACAAGGCAGAAGGAGAGGGCTGACTCCCAAAGGCATCCTCTGACCTCCATGCGCACATGTAAGCCCCCCCCACACACACACAAATAAGTAAGTAAATATAATTTTTAAAACTTCTGAACCTTTCCATTTTAAAGACTTTAAGTAGAGCTCAGTGACATGTTCTATAATTAGATGGCTTTGGCATTTAAAATATGCTAAAGCTGTATTTGTCCAGATTCCTTCTCAACTCCAGCCATTAAAGAAAAGCATAACACTAATAAATTATGGGATGTATTTTAAGCCCTGCTGTTTTCAAGCAATTCAAGCCAAGGCTCACATGCTGAGCTCAAGTAACCACGGAGGCAGCCAGGCGGTGAAGCCCAGGACCAGATGAGAAATGGCTTAGAAGAACTCTGGGAAGCAGGTGGAGACTTTCATTCCCGGAGTCTCAGAAGAACGTGAGAGTATCCATCTCTAGTGGATGGATACAGGAACATGGCAGCATCTGTAGGCTTCCTCGGGGAAGAGGAGGGCTTTTTTCTGACATTTTACTGTCATACACAGACCCTGAAGACCCTGAGTCTTTAGGCAGAAAATTCTACATCCTTAAGCCGTGATTTCTGACACACAGAACAAAATAAGCCTTGAAAATGAAAGTCTTTTTGTTGTTGTTGTTGTTGTTTGAGACAGGGTTTCTCTTTGCAGCTTTGCGCCTTTCCTGGATCTCACTCTGTAGACCAGGCTGGCCTCGAACTCACAGAGATCCGCCTGCCTCTGCCTCCCAAGTGCTGGGATTAAAGGCGTGCGCCACCACCGCCCGGTCTGAAAGTCTTTTTTAAGGGGTGAAGACAAGATACTATGTTGAAAATATGGGAACTTGGAAATGAGGACTGTATAAGACCGTTCACCAAATACTCACTCTGAGTCTAAATGCTGTGTCAGCCTTAATGTCAAAAAGGAAGAGGGACAAGAACCAGACACGGCATTATGTGTCTTAGTTACTTTTCTATTGCTGTGATGAGACACCACGACCACGGCAATGTATAGAAGGAAGAGTTTATTCAGGTCTTAGAGTTCCACAGAGTTAGAGTCCCTGATCAACATGGTAGGGAACACGGCAGCAGGCAGGCCTGGCCCCCAGTGACACTCTCCTCCAACGGGGTACGCCTCCTAATCCCCAAACAGTTCCACTATCTGAGGACCAGGTATTCAAATACATGAATCCATGAGGCCTGTTCTCCTTCAAACCACTGAAGATTAGCCATTACAAATAAATCTTGCTTATATCACAGGTAATGGATTAAAGTTGAACTTTTGCATCATTCTCTTTAATATAAAAGTGGCATTGGGGTTTTTAAGTGAAAGCTCTCATTTTAAAAGTACATAGGCATGTCTTTTTTTTAAGATTTATTTTTATTTGTAATTATGTGTACCTGTGGCTATGCATACATGAGGCCAGAAAAGGATATCATCAGATCCCATCGAGCTGGTGTGACAGATGGTTGTGAGCTGCCCCACATGGAACCTGGGAACCACACTCAGGCCTTCTGTAAGAGCAGCAAGTGTTCTTGACCACTGAGCCCTCTCCCCAGGCCTCATTGGCAATTTCTTCATAAGAATGCCCAAAGCAAAAGTATACAAACACCATATGGCAATCCTGCGGGCATGAAACAGGCTTAACCAGAGAAAGCAACAGCCAGACGGGCTGGAAACAAGCTCATCTGCACCAAGTTGCCGATCAGACTTCCTGTGAACAGGAGATTCTCACAGTTCTTCTGTGATGGGGAATAGGAATTATTTCACTCCTTTCTCGGAGTTAACAGGCATCTTAATGCACGCACTAGAGAAAGTGTGTGTGGGCAAATATCAGATCCCAGCATCCATACTTTCCTTTGGGGCTTACTCCTTATGGCTCTTTACACTGGGTTGCTCTCTTTCCACCCAGCTTCACTGCCTCCCAGCTCTTCCTTCTCCTGAAAGCTGTTTTCAAGATGAGAAACTATACAGACATCTGTGATTCAGAAGGAAGGAAGTTTGTCGCTTAGTACAGACACTGCCAGAATCCTCCACGCACAGCCCTTGTCTCATTCTAGCGCCCCCTGCTGAGCTCAGCCTGTATCCTAAATACGAATCGTGGTATAGAACTTTGGGCCAAAAACCTGAGACTCCCCACCTTCTGGGAACTCCTCCGGTGTCCGCACACAGGACGCATGCCTGTCTGAACTCCAGGTGTTGATTTTCATGGGCTCCATTTTTCAGATATGACAATTCGCTGGTGAGCCTGGTTTGCACTTACTCACATCAGGCCCTCAGCCTACTTCATGTCAAGCTCAGATGTGAATCATAGCAGGCAACGGACTATCTGAAGTCAAAGGGTAAACAACTCTACAAACAAACAACCGTGGTATCATCCACACAGCTCTATATAAGAAGGCTCACTGCAACACAGTCATGGAACACAAGGAAAGTCTAGGAGGAGCGGGCTCAGAGCAGGTCACACAGGGAAGGGGAAAGGGATAGTTGGAACAGCAGCCAAATGTGAAGACTGTATTATCAGCAAATGGTACATTTGGGCCAATATGAAGATGGTATTATCAGCAAATGGTACATTTGGGGGTGTGACTAGAGTAGACGGACCACCAGAGCCAGCTTAGGGAGTAAGTCAGCCAGCAGCCTCAGTGTCCACAGGGCATCTGAAGGGTCCTGAAGCTATAATGAGATTGTAAGAGCCCACTTTCCAAAATCTCACTTAGGGAAGTCCTAGAAGTCACTGATCCGACAGGGCTGACACAGCAGCACTTGGGGACAGAAGTAGGAGGATTTTAAAGGCAAGGCCAGCCTTGGCTACATAGCAAGACCCTACCTCCCTCCAAAACTCAAAATAAATAAAGATGACGAGAAAGAACAGGAGACCACGGGGCTGAACTAAGCCAGGGAATGAGATGGGAAAGGAGGCAGTCAGTGAGTTGATCTAACATCTAACATCAAATCACTGGGATATTAGAGCCAATTGCTGGTGAGCAGTGATGAGACCAGAAGTCAAAACTTTGATGGTAGGGATGAAGGAAAAACAAAAGCTGTTCTGAGGGAAAATACTTGTTTCTAGACCCTAGCTGAGCTTAGGATCCTAGCTACCACCTGATATGGGGACCCAGTGAACAAGTGAAACAGAAAAGCAGGAGTTCCCTGGAGGTCTGGAAGGAATTGGATGTGTGGAGTTGGAGAGTCTTATGTAGCAGCTGACTGGGACAGTTCGGGGAAGGATGTATGTGCTGAAAGTAGGTAAACAAAATGCAGGACTCTGGGGAAGGTTGTGCCTCATCCAAGACAGAGTAAGGAAAGAAACTCAGTGGATTTGAGGAGCACTAGAACTGGTAGGTGATGTGGAATCTTACAGGTGTAAATTTCACAAGCTGTGTGTGAGACCCTGGTGCCAGGGACGACATATAAGATGCCTGATGTGCTGCCAGCAGAGACTGGAGAAAAGGGGACCCGAGGTTGTGGACTGCTGTGGATATCTCTCTGTATAAATAAAATGCTGATTGGCCAGTAGTCAGGCAGGAAGGATAGGCGGAACAAGCAGAGAGGAGAATTCTGGGAAGTGGAAGGCTGAGGCAAAAAGGACACTGCCAGCCTCCACGATGAGAAGCAGATGTTAAGATACTAGTGGTAAGCCATGAGCCACAAGGCAACTTATAGATTAATAGAAATGGGTTAATTTAAAATAGAAGAACTAGATAATAAGAAGCCTGCCACGGCCACACAGTTTATAAGTAATATAAGTCTCTGTGTGTTTACTTGGTTGGGTCTGAGCAGCTGTGGGACTGGCGGGTGAGAGAGATTTGTCCTGACTGTGGGCCAGGCAGGACCAGGAAAACTCTAGCTACAAATGGCGCCCAACGGGTTGGCAAAAGTTTCCACCTAAACCTGAGAAAAAAAAAGATTCTAAAACGGAGCTAAAAACAGCTTCCTAGTTGTCTCTCTCAAGTTAGTAGCAGCCTGCAGGTTTGAGCTACTCTATGGCAGGTTCGTGGCATGCAGGCTTGACCTACACTATGTTACACAGAGGTGTCTCCAAGCTGTGCACTATGCTATGTGTTGGATATAGTTTTTGCTAGTTTTAAAAAAAAAAGGTTTCTGGGCTACATGCTGCTTTGATAAAAGCATAGACCCACTGTTTCTAAGAGTTGATGGCTCCCAGAGCTGGCCATAAACGTACCACCGCCATGTTGAGAAACTGAGGTGGGCGGAGCCATCAGTTACAGCTGCTGTTTCAGTCTTACAAATGCTGCAGTTTAAAACAATAGATTCACAATAAGACAGATTCATATGGAACAAGACTTTAAATGCTTTACAATGTGTGTAAAAATGTACGTAGGTTTGTAAGAGAGAGAAAAAGGAATATATACAGTTATATAAAGAAATAGTTTTTAAAAATAAAGACTTTAAAGAGACAGTAAAGGTAGTATAAAAAATAAGCCACGTAAAGATGGATATTACACAGAGAATCTGGTTTGTGTTGTCTTGGGATTTTTAACTGCAGAAAAACATTTGATCATAAAAGCTGTTGAGTTAAACTAATATGTATATTTTAAAGATACCTTGACTTCAAAATTTGGATCTAAGGATATGTTGCTTTGGAAAGGAGGCTCTGCTTTTGTTTCCACAGAAAGCCAGAGGCTATGGGTTTGTTCCAGATTAAGATACATCAGGTTTGACCAACCAAGACCCCCTGAAAGTTCTCCGATGACACCACGGCCCAGATGATCCAACATCCAGTACGGTTTCAAGGCAACTGGCTCAGACAATACACCCTCACAGACTACTCCATAAGCATAAAATTTTCTTTGTGTCCCCATAAGAATACAGCGCCCTCCTCCAGCAGGAAGTAGTAAGAGAAGCTACGCCTAAATTCCCAAATATACCAAGCTGGCTTTGGAGATGGAATTGGCTCACTCCTTCTCTAAACACAAACATATCGCTTAAAAAAAAAAAAAAAAGATTGAGAGATTCTTTTGTCCCATATCAGAAGAGCCCTCTGGTGTGGGACATAGAAAAAACAATATTTTTATTTAAAACAAGTTGATTATAAATGTGATCTCTTTCTAAAGAAAAAAAGGGGGGATAGTATAGATATGATAGGATAAAAGGATAGATTAATGAACCTACTTTTAAAGAGCAACAACTTGTTTGAAATGTTTTACATTGCTATGGATTTTAGTTTATTGATACAAATTTAGAGTTAATTTTGTTATACTGTATATATATTTCTACTCTCGTTTGAGGTATTATGTTTATGTAACTCATTTAGATTGTAATGGATAATTAAGAAATAGAGATTAATAATTAGTCTTCTATGATAGTCAAACCTATAGTCATGTTAAGTTTTCTAGGTATACATAGATATATTTCAGATAGATAGGTAATCTTCAAATACTTCAAAAACCTACAGAATATGGCATTTCAAATGTTTTAAAAATTTAGACTTTCTGGACAATGAGACATGTCTGCTCCTGGCAGCACCAATTTACTTCAGAGAGGACAGAGGAACTTTGGATGACTGTCCAGGCTACCAGCTGTCTCTGTCTACTCTCGCAAGACTCCTGAAAGTTGCTTGCACCCTTCTCCTATTTCTCAAGTAATAGTATATCCTTCTGAGGTCTTTGATGTAGTTGAAGACTAGATAGTTATAATGTTCCTTAGTTATGATAAAAGATAAGTTAGATATGAAACCTTAGACTCACAAATATAGGAACAGCTAGCAAGAAGCCTGAGCCATTAGGCCAAACAGTTTAAATAATATAAGCGTCTGTGTATTTATTTTATAAGTGGGCTGTTGGACTGCGGGGGAATGGTGGGACCCAGAGAGACAACTCTAGCTATAGTGGACCATTAACCCTCCGTGTGTTCCCCTCTGGATATTCTGCATAGCATGCCTCTAGAGGGCCAAGGCAGAAATGCCTATGTGTCCCAAGATCATGCTTTATGACATGCACATTTCATGTTCTCCTCCATATAAATACTTCTTGTAATACTAGTCTTTTTCTTCTATCCGATCTTCATGTTCTGTGTTCCTAGATCAATGGTGATTTCTGTGATACAGGAAAGGAGTGAAGTAAATTTCATAGGAAATTATACAGAGATGATCACCCAGACTGGGGTTAAGGCAGTTATGCAGTTCATGGGAAAGAACCTGCAGCCTGGGGAAGCTTTTCAGGCTTGGATAAACTGTACCGAATGTGTGGTCAACTATAGCACATGTGCATCAACACACTGGATTCAAATTGGCCATGATGAATAATTTAGTTTCTGAGGATACTCCAAAGGCATTGTGTAAAACTTGAGACCCTAAGGGGTATTGGCTGAAGACTGTGGATGGAGTAACATATAGATGAGATGACAAACTAAAGGTGTGGGAACCTAGAATAGGAGGTAAATGGTGGCCTCCACCAAGAAAGGGAGATGGCAACTTTAATCCTGATATTTTGATTCCTCCTGAAGGAGTGTGGAGACAATGTGGCAGTGTCTGGAGTGATTGCTGCAAGTTTTATTGGGTTCCTAGACTGAAAAGAGCTACCAGGAAAGGTGAGTTTCCTTTCATGGAAGCTCTGAAAATTGGATCAGGTCTTCCTTGGAATTGTTGGGATATAGAAGGACAGAAGTTGTTGACTTGCAGGGACAGATTTCTAGTCTGAGGTCATTGTGGCCCACCAGTCATGGGGCTTGGTGTTTTCAGAGGGCTGAGGAGGAACTTAGGCAGCTGCAGGGGTCTTGAGGTCGGAGCAGGCTGTGTGAGAAGGAAATGACTGTCTGCTATATTGACCACTGTTCTTATTTTTACCTTTTTTGTGAAATTGTATGTTGCTAGCCTCTGGGTCAAATGCTCAGAAGATTGTATAATCATTAATAATAAAAATACATTATGCTTGCTTTGGTGTTAAGTCTGGGATAGTTCCTGTGTTTAGTAAAGGATGATGAAGAATATATTGGTGATTTTCTAAAAATAACCTTTGGAATCATAAGAACATTTTGTATTGGGTGATTTCCCCTTTTTTTCTGTTTCCCCTTGCTTATGATAATAAAAGACTGAGGCCACCAGGGCAAAAGCAGAAGCTAAAGGAAGCTAAAGAAACTGCAGCAGAGAAGCTACTCAGCAACTGCAGAAGCCCGAAGTGACCTGTCAGCTTGCAGGAGCACTGTCTCTGAGTCATTACTGCGCCTTCCAGATATCCCATCCTTCAGCCCCCCGAAATTGGTGAGGCTGGTCCCCGGCACCCTGGGAAAGCTGTGCATGTGAGACCCGAGGAAAACCATGCATGTGAGACCCAGGGAAAACAGTGCATGTGAGACCCAAGGAAAGCCGTGCATGCAGGACCCAAGGAAAGCCGTGCATGTGAGACCCAGGGAAAGCCATGCCTGTGCTACCTTTGCATTTTGATCCACAATTTTCTTCAGATTCTTCAGCAGATGGTTGTTGGGACCGCCTTCTTTCTCATTAACATACACGATCCTATCCAGGTCCGGGAAGTTCCGGTTCAGGTCTATTCCCTGGGCATTGCTGCGGCCTACGAACCAATCCTTCAGCTCGCCTGGCTAAGAAAGACAACAGAACAGCCATCGGCACTTACTCCTACTGTCAATACCTACTTCAGGTCCCCATCATTGCTCTCAAAAATAATTTACTGAGGTTATCTATTACAATCTCCTCCCACACTGCTGTGTTCACTCATGAAGGTGCCCAGTTTAAAATATTTGTTATAAGCATTTTGGAAAAAAAAGTATTGCAATGAATGATTTTTTTTTTTTTAAAGATTTATTTATTATGTATACAGCATATGTGACTGCAGGCCAGAAGAGGGCACCAGATCTCATTACAGATGGTTGTGAGCCACCATGTGGTTGCTGGGAATTGAACTCAGGACCTCTGGAAGAACAGTCAGTGCTCTTAACCTCTGAGCCATCTCTCCAGCCCCGCAATGAATGATTTTTAAATTAATAATAATTATGTATAAGATGTTTACCAGATTTCAATAAATGTTGATACAAACTCACTGATCATAGGTGACCTCTTTAAAAGCACAGTGTCAACAATTAGAATTAAGTAACATTGCCTCTGTGAATCACAGCAGCCTGGTTTCTAAATATACTAAATAATAAGTAATACTAGGAACTTAAGATGAATTGGACATGAGTCTCTTATGTATTAATAGCTCCTATGCTTCTTACAGACTTCTTTAAAAATATGCATTCTGGCCGGGCAGAGGTGGTGGTGCACGTCTTTAATTCCAGCACTCGGGAGGCAGAGCCAGACAGATCTCTGTGAGTTCAAGGCCAGCCTGATCTACAGAGCGAGATCCAGGAGAGACACCAAAGCTACACAGAGAAACCCTGTCTCAGAAAAAAAAAAATTGTTTCAAAATCTAGATAAAACATTCTAAAAGTCTTTAAGATAAAAAAAAATCAGCATGAGAGGTGATAAATATGTTTAGAATGTTTAATTGTTATACATGTATCAAAACTTCACACCATAAACAGCATATACAACTATATCCCCCAATCTTGTCCAATCAAAATGGAAGCACACATATACTCTCTCACAAAGCCGTTAGTGCCAGATACAGTGGCCCACGCCTTTCATCCCAGCATTCAGGAGGCAGAAGCAGGAGGACCTCTGTGGGTTCAAGGACAGCCTCATCTACATAGCAAGTTCCAGGCCACCTGGGCTACATAGTGAGACCCTGTCTCAAAAAGAAAGCCATTGGTTCTTATCCTGACGCTTAAAATGTATAAAATTATTTTTATTGTAACCATGAAGAACTTGTTTTGTTTTCTCTTCTTTTCTGTACTAGTCGTTCATAAAACCAGCAATTCAAACCTCTGTAAAATACTGATCTAGTCAGGAGTCATTCTTCCTTCCTTCCAGCAGAGAGCGCTATGACACCAGTTCACCCAGCTACGGGCATGGCCTTAAGCATTGCTTACAGTGGTTCTCAGCCTTCCTAATGCTGCGACCCTTCAATACAGTTCCTCATGCCGTGGTGAACTCCCAGCCATAAAATTCTATTTGGTACTACTTCATAACTGTAACTTGCTACTGTCATGAATCATAATGAAAATATCTCTGTTTTCCGATGGTCTTAGGCCACCCCTGTGAAAGGGTCAGTGAACCTCAAGGGAGTTACAACCCACAGGTTGAGAACCACTGCTTTAGAAGCAAATTTGCCTGGTCACAACTATAGATGAATCAATGTTATTTATTTAACAGTCCAGCAAAACATAAAGTATTAACTTATTTACAAACTTCCTCAGCAAAGCTTCGGCTGAAGAAATGTGTCCTTTACAGTGTTAACTTTTTTCTTACAGTTGGGCTATGTCCCTCTCAGACTCTCTGTGACCTCTATGCTTTATGATGGCGTTATGGATAGACACGTACACGTGTACTAACATATGAAAAAGATGAAGAGGACAGGCCACATCCACCCTGCCGGACACTCACCTGGGATGCCGCCTTCTCAAAGCCGTCGGGGTTCAAGGAGGGCATGATATGAATTCGGGTGCTGTGGATCAGGTTGACAATGGTCTCGTTCCCTTTCTGGTACTCATTACACAGGTACTGGGCCAAGAAAATGAGCAGTTCTCGTCCAACTGCCTCATTACCGTGCATGTTCCCAATGTATTTAAACTCGGGTTCACCTAGAAAACCAAAAACAGATGGGGAGAGGTATTTCCTATGTCAACAAAGAGAAGGCAGACGACACACGTGCTGTGCTGGTTGGTTTTTATCAACTTGACACAAACTTAGACGTATCTGGGAGGAGGGAATCTCAGTGGAGAAACTGCTTCCATAAGACTGGCTGATAGGCAAATCTGCAGAACATTTTCTTGATTAAAGATTGATGTGGGAGGGCCCAGCTCACTGATGTACCACCCCTGGGAAGTTGGTCCTCAATGGTACAAGGTTGAGCAAGCTATGGCGCCCAAGCCAGTAAAGCAGCACATCTCCATGGCCTCTGCTTTACTTCCTGTCTCCATAGACCTGCCTTGACCTTGCCCTGACTTCCTTTGATGGTGGACTGTAATGATAAAGTGTCAACCAAACACACACACACACACACACACACACACACACACACATTGTTTTTGGCCATGATCTTTACCACACCAACAGAAAAGAAACAAAGACAAAATATATATTGTGTATCTATTAATTTATTATGAATAACCCTCTAGAAAGGAAGTCTAAGGAATCTGCCCGGGGTGTTAGAGCTAGCCAGACACCTATGACTCCATCCTTCAGTCCCCTCTCCCTGCTGACTACCTCCTGCAAACTGTGTCCACACACAGTTCCAGTGTGAAGGCCTGACACCTGATGTGACTGAATTAGGAAACATGGTCATCAAGGAAGAAATTAAGGTTCAATGGAGTTCAACCAAGATTCTTGCTGAATTAGACCTGTTGTCCTTACAGGAACATAAGATCCCAGAACTCTCTCCTCTCTGAAGAGAGGCCCTGTGAGGCCCCAGAAGGAGGTATTGGCCTATATGCCAGGAAGAGAGTCGCAACCCCAAACCAGTTCTGCCACACCTTGACCTTAGGTTTCCAGCCTCCAAAACCCAGGGAGGGAGTGATCTCTGTTGCCTAAGGCACTGGTGCAGTCTTTTGTGATGGCAGTTTAACCAGGCCCACGGACTAATACTGATAAGATACTCTGTGCCCTAGTAGGCTATATGCTGCACTTTGTTTTCTTACATAATCCTCAGCAAACATCTTAAAGAGAAATATTGTTACCCGTCTCCTACCTACAGATGGATGAACTGAAATCCACACTGCTTAAGAAACCTGACCGTGACTGTACAGCCTATGAGACCAGAATTCAAATCCTGGCCTTCTGCAGTAGTTAAAAGTCTACTCTCGCTCGCTCTCTCCCCTGAGTCATAAAGATTAAAAGGAGACTGTGTGGGATCAAACCCCGGGACCAGTTCGTACTGGCTGACCTTCTGTAAGTCATTTCAGCTCTCATTTTTCTCTGCTTCCTCATCTTAAAAATAGAGGAAACAATGGAGAAGATCAGATAGAAATAATTACCCAGCATAATATGGGGGACAGATATTTCTATTATCATGATGGCACAAATGAAGCCCAAAGACAGAAAGTATCGCTGGAAGACTCTGAAATGGAATGCAGTTGCCCATTTCTGCTGTTCTCGGTTACATTCTGGGAGCAGTCATGACTTTTCAGAGGACGGTGGCCAAGCAGTCTTCCCTAATCCTGCCCGTCTGCTCTTTCTGCAGCTTCTGCCTCAATTTCTGCAGTGAAAAGAATGTTCCCACTATAAAAATCATGAGGACTGCTCCTCTGGATATTAAAAGAGACATCATTCTCTCTCTTCTCTCTCTCTCTCTCTCTCTCTCTCTCTCTCTCTCTCTCTCTCTCTCTCTCTGTCAGATATGTATTCCACAAGTATCCTTTGACTAGGATTCAGACCATCTGACTGCAGTGACTCCGTCTCACCCTGCAAGCCTGCTTCCGTGTGTCCTCGTGTGTTCTCCCTGAGTCTATGCTAATCTTAATCTAAGGATCAGGTAGGAAATGGGTCAATGCTATCTATAGCCAGCTCATTCTGTTGTCCTTTGAGGAAGAGTCTATAACTAAACTACCTGCTAGGGACTGGTCTAGGGGAATGGGGGGAGATAAGAAGGATGGAAGATGTTCCCCTTGCTTCTGGCCTTACATCACACCTGTTTTTCTTTCTGTGGAAAGTGTGCACTTGCTACCTTCCCCTACTGTGTGTAACATCTGCACCTGACACCTTCCCTGACTGTGTGTAACATCTGCACCTGACACCTTCCTTTACTGTGTGTAACATCTGCACCTGACACCTTCCCTGACTGTGTGTAACATCTACACCTGACACCTTCCCTGACTGTGTGTAACATCTGCACCTGACACCTTCCTTTACTGTGCGTAGCATCTGCATCTGACACCTTCCCTTACTGTGTGTAACATCTACACCTGACACCTTCCCTGACTGTGTGTAACATCTGCACCTGACACCTTCCCTGACTGTGTGTAACATCTGCACCTGACACCTTCCCTTACTGTGTGTAAC
>CABHPQ010200682.1:0-29255 GCA_902168405.1 Peromyscus aztecus | reverse complement strand
AGACGCAGTGCAGAGGCAGGCGGTGGTAGGCTAGTGCTGGTGTGAACCGGCCCACGGACACCGTGCAGAGGCAGGCGGTGGGGGGGGGGCACCCTGCAAAGCTGCTCACACCATGCAGGCACGGCATCCACGCATAAAGTTTTATTATTAGAGGGGGGAGGGGAGAAGGAATAGAGAGAAGCGGGGAGAGAGAGAGTGAGGGAAAGAGGGAAAGGGAGGTGTGCACTGTCTCATGGCGAGAAAACGCGGAAGACAGGAGGAAGAAGGGAGAGGGGTTTTCTTTCTTTTTTTTAAAAGTTTTATTTATTTATTATGTATACAGTGTTCGGCTCGCAGGTTTTTTTCTTAAAGGGGGGCTTTACATAAGATGACATCAGGACTCTGAGCAGGTCCCCAAGGGGCGGTTCAGAATGCTAACAAGTGGGCATGGCATATGGAGGTACTAACTCGGGTTATTAAAAATATTTAATAATATGGGGGCTGGAGAGATGGCTCAGAGGTTAAGAGCACTGACTGCTCTTCCAGAGGTCCTGAGTTCAATTCCCAGCAACCACATGGTGGCTCACAAACATCTGTAATGAGATCTGGTGCCCTCTCCTGGCCTGCAGTCATACATGCTATATACATAATAAATAAATAAATCTTTAAAAAAATATTTAATAATATGGATGCTTCATCTTTTTTTTTTCCACATTGGACTATAAGGTCAATTTCATAACCATCAATAAAAGGTTGGTTAATAATTTTCCTCAGCAAAAGATAACTGTTTTACTAGAGGATATACCCCTGTATTTTTTAATGGTAGTTTATTTTCCTATGCTTTGAAAGTTTTGTTGAGGAATTATTAAAGCTTTTTTTCTAGAGTCTGTGGAGCAGACTCCTCTCTGGCAAGGGGGAGGTCCTCTACCATCTGAGTGGCTAGTTAATGGGTTCATGGTCCACCCTGCCTGCCTTCCTCTCTCCTGTGTCAAGGTGCCTGGATCACAGGACCACACCGGGGAGTGACAGAGAAGTCTCCTGGAGCATCTTTATGGTCTAAGACAACAGCGTACCCCAAAAAGCTTAGAAAGGGTCACTTCTTGAAAAAGAGAAGTGTTTTGAGAAGTCTGTGTCCTGTAGCATTTGAAGTTGTACAAGGGAATGTGTTTTTGAAAGAAGAGAGCTTAGGGTTACTTAAGACATAGTAGGCCGGGCGGTGGTGGCGCACGCCTTTAATCCCAGCACTCGGGAGGCAGAGCCAGGTGGATCTCTGTGAGTTCGAGGCCAGCCTGGTCTCCCAAACGAGTTCCAGGAAAAAAAAAAGACATAGTACTAACTGCTTACAGAAAAGGAGGCTCCATTATGCAAGGAAGATTGAAATCAAATTATAATTAGTGTAGTGGAAAATTGGAAAACGTCCCCAGGAAACGTTACCTCACCCGGGCCGGGCTACTTTCAGCTCTGAGACTCTTATGATCAGGACTCTAACTCCTCTTGTCTTTATTTAGCACTTCCTCACGAGGCCTTGGGTTTTTGAAGTTGAGGTGGGTCGGGGGTCGGAGGCTGTCTTCTTTTCTTTGCTTTTCTTATCCATGTCTTACTGGAGTTGATGCCCAAGAGATAACCAGAGGAAAGAATGGCCGGTGTGGAGTCACGGTGGATAGATAGATCATGGCCATGCCATGGAGAATCAAAATGAACGGTACAGCTTAGCCCTGAAAATGTTACCATGGTCTCCTTACTCATGTGATGCCTCTGAGTTCTTCTGTAAGAGTCAGTGTGTGGCTGGGGTGATGACTTAGTGGGTAAAGGCACTGTCGCCCCAGACCAGCATTCAATCCCAGAAACCCACTTGATGGAAGGAGAGAACCAATTCCCTTGGGTTATTCTCTCACTTTATTTATACACATGCCATAGTGTGTATGTGAACACACACACACACACACACACACACACACACACACACTCACAAATGTGAAGAATTGGTATTTGTTATTTTGGAAGACTGATTAGGAAAGTGTGTATAACGTAAAGTTTTTAAATAAAAATAGTTTTAGAATATGTAAAAAGTGGTAAAGTATATTAATATATTGTCACTTAATTCATGTAACTTGAGTTTGCTTTACATTTTTAAAAGGTTTGTGTTAAATTCAATATTGTCCTTAACTGGTGTGCAAGGAATTCGGTCAGGAACAGTTTATGCTCGCTGTTAATTATCGGCAGTTACATGAACAAAAGAGATTTGGAGCTAGGCTGAAGTATCTAGTCTCTCTCTCTCTCTCTCTCTCTCTCTCTCTCTCTCTCTCTCTCTCAGCTATCACAGTGTTCTTCAAGCAGGGGTGTGTACATTATTGTCCCCCATTAATTGTGATGCCATAAAGAAAGCCACCACTGGATAGCACCTGCCTAAGGTTTTACTTCTCCCTTTCTATTGGACTGCTCTTGAGTGGGTCTAGTTTCCTTTCCTTCAATAATGAAGTTAATGTCCTTCCACGCATCATGGCCTGTCTTAGGCAGATCTCTTTTCTTGTGAAATTTAATACCTAGTAACACAAAGTAAAGAACGGTAAGTACCCCTGCCCTTAAGTTCAGCCAAGTCCTCTCCTCCTGTGTTCAGGGAAGGCTGTGACCACACTGAACCATCACTGAGCTCTAATTGCCTTTAATATCCAAAACATTTGAGGCTTTCCAGATTTCTGTTGCAAGAGTCCTCAGTACAATTTTATGCTGTCTCTTGTATCGACTGAGCTAAAGATTTAACTATTAATTTAACCAGCATTATTACACTTTTCCTGTAGACTAAATCGAGGCTTTTAGAGGGAATTGATCCCTTACTGTCCTATAACAATACAACATATTCAACAGCCATAGTTTTCAGATACCATCGTGCAGTATCGTCAATACTTGCAGAGAGGAACAGCTGTTGTCTAGTGAGTGAGGTGAAAGGTAGCTACTCCCCACCGACTCAGAGAAGCAAAGCTACCCTACTTGGTTTAGAGACGAGCAAGTATGGCTCAGTACAAACTATGGTTGGGCTTCATGTGTATTTCAACAGCAGTCTTCCAGTTTGAACTGAAACAGCCATTGGCAACACCCTTCTTCTACCTGACTTCGACCACAGGCCCTGTAGGCTCGCAGTCAAGATTAGCTGCTGCTGAGATGGGTAGCCATCCTTCTCAGTCCTGTGCACGAGATAGCCAAGCCTTCTGGGAAGAGCTAATAACGGGTGGTCTACATCCCTAAGGGAATACGACTTTGAATTATCTCTCTTCATCATCAATACAGTTGAATAGAGTTTCAGTTTGGCACTTGGGAGATGACATTTGCGTAAATGATGGTAGCCTGTGCTAATGTAAAATGCTTTGCCACACTGGCTGTTTAAATCCAGTGGACAGGCCTGCTGGTGTTGTTAACACCAGTTGTTACATTATTAGTTCAACAGTGGACTTGGAAGTGTTAGCCTTTGGCCGAAATTATCTGCAGTCAGAGACCTCAGCCGGTATAGGAAAGGGGGAATGTCCTCATTTAGTATTCCTATTTGGAGTATATTTGTTATCAACAATTGCTTTGCTGAGAATGAGATGAAATATAAATTAAAGCCAAATATAGCTTTAAGGACTGCAGCAGAAATTGTGATATTGATTCTATACATCTCTCATTATTACGACTTTAAACTTCGTTAGCTGGTTATTTCACTCCAGCTGGTGTCGAGAATACTGGCAGATAACAGCGCATCTTCGTTCCATTGAAAATACTTTGGTTTTCCGTATCAGAAAACTAGATCATATAACACTGGACAGTGCTTATTTTTCATAAATGAAAAAGGAAACGATATAAGAATTAGTAAGATCAGGACAAAGTCCTTAGACTAAGAAACAAAGAGGGTGCCTAGAGCCCAGTGGATGGGTGTAGCTAGTTTTCGTCACCCTGACACTTGCTAGGGTCACCTGAGAAGAGGGAGCCTCAGCTGAGGAGTTGCCGACATTAGATTGGCCTGTGAGCATGGTTGTGGTCTCAGATTAGTGATTGACTGATGTGGGAGGTCCCCAGGAGGGCCCCACCCACTGTGGGCGGTGCTACCCCCGGGCAAGTGGTTCTGGAATGTATAAGAAAAGGATCCGAGCAGGCCACGGAGAACAAGCTGGTACGCAGCATTCATCCATGGCCTCCTCTTAAGTTCCTGCCTTGACTTCTTGACGATGGACGATGACCTGTAAGCCAAATAAGACCTTTCTCCCCCGAAGTCACCACAGCAAGAAGAAGCAAGCGAGGACAGGTGGGAAGGATTTGGTTTTTAAATCTTACTATTTATTCATTCATTCATTCATTCATTCATCCATCCATTCATTCATTCATTCGAGGTTATTTTGTTTTGAGACAGGCACTCACCTGAGTATAGCTGAGGTTGGCCTTGATACCTTTTGCTTCCACGCCTGGATGTGCTAAGGTTACAAGTCTGTACCAACCATACCCCAGCCATTTTTACTTTTTAAAGATCGTTTTTCTTCATATGACAAAGACAGACAGACAGACAGACAGACAACTTTTTTTAAAAGTCCCATTCATGGGGGAAAAAAAAGTCCTTGCAGAAACAAAGAAGATAGATGTGAAAATAGTGTATCAGTTTATGGCATGCTCTGATTTTTATTTTGCATACCTCCATTTTATGTGCAAGTATTGCATTTATTTTGAGGACCTTGTATTATTCATATATAAGAAAAAAGTTAGGAAAGTAGGGAGGGCAGGTGTGAAAGACTATAAGTTGCCACAGAGGCTGAGAAGGTAGGCTGTGGGCATCGGGTTTGGATCGAGGATATAGACCATCCATTCAGATTCTTTCCCCGCCCCCCCCTTTGGTTTTTTCAAGACAGGGTTTCTCTGTGTAGTTTTGGTGCCTGTCCTGGATCTCGCTCTGTAGATCACAGAGATCCGCCTGCCTCTGCCACTTGAGTGCTGGGATTAAAGGCGTGCACCACCACCACCACCACCACCACCACCACCACCACCACCACCACCCAGCTCAGACTCTTATCTACAGTGGATTCGAGGATGGACTCTTCATGTCAGAAGAGGAGTCTGGAACCCAGGCTCGCTGTGAAGTGGGACTCTGGATGGGAAAGGTGTAGTACTACAGAGTGGTCGAAAAGCTAGGTCAGTCTTTGCCATGATGAAATAAATACATCAATGATCGTGGGGTATAGTTAGGCAACGAGTTTCTTGGGACAAGAGTTTTATGTTTGACTTTATAAAGAAAACTCTGATTCTGAGGAGCCTCTTGCAATTCAGGTTTATGTCTATTGAGAGAGACATCACTGTGAGCTTCTATTATGATTGCTACCAGAAAGGAACAAAATTCGGTCCCTGTAGAGAACTTCAAGACAGTGAAAGGACCTCAGCTTGCAGAGGGGCAGCTTGTGCTAACAGGTAGAAACAGTAATCTATTCCTCAGTTTTGGTGATGACCCATGCAAGATAATTTTTGAAATTGTGTCATGTAAGGTTAGGCTCTTATACCAAAAAAGCAAGAAAAAGAGGCTATCTGTTATTTAACCGAGCAGGTTAATTAGTCCTTTGCCAAGTTAGACATCCAGGACAGTGCTATACACATCCATATGTTTTCTGTGTAGGGTTAAGATCTATACAGCTAAATTTAGCCATTAGCGTCACTTAGGAGATGCTCCTCTTTTGTTAGATTTCTTTGGCAACAGCTAGCCATTCTGTTAGCAGTGGTTTTGATGATGAAATCCCGTAATTCAAGAGCTTGGCTTATTCAACCAAACTGCTACCTTGGGCAGTGCTGGACCAACTGTGAGGGGTCTGTTTTCTTGAGACCTGGAAAGCTGTTCTGTTTGCTAAACAAAGGAATTGTTGATTTCAGTGATTTAATTCCCCTTTTGGCTAAAGGCAGCTGAACGAAAACAGTGCTTATTTGGGAAGGAATCTGTTGCTAAGGCAACTGATATCTCCTTAATTGTTGGCCAATATTCCCATATGAGATTGGTCTCTTTTGATAGTTGGAAATAACCAAATTATCCTGAACATTTTCAAGTCTCGAATTCAGTGTGATGGTGGGGAAAGTGAAGAGAATTTATTTCAAATCTATAATCAGATACCTTTTGTTTGTGCTGGCATAGTGAAGGGAGCCTTGCTTGTGGTTGCAAAAATATAGGTAACCACATGGCATTTGCCAAATCCCCTTCATTGTAAGGGACCTCACTACTTAAGATCAGTTGCCGTGCTAAGATTAATGACCTATCCTCAATCTTTTTTTTTTTTTTTTAAATTGAATTCTTTGATGTCTGTAAGAAAATATAATATGTCTAATCGGTCTTTTATCCTCAGGAACAGGCTGATATTACGCGTTTGTAAGTACTCTTTGAGTAATTATGCTAACAAGGACCGTCTTCAGAGCTGTCTGCAGCCATTTGTGTGAAATTCTTTTCTTAACTGTTTCTCCTGGTGCATACGCTGACCTTTAGAGAGTGACCTCTTTCTGCCTATTACTTTGTAGGATCATGTAAAAGACCTATGGTTTCTTGTCTCTTGGCAGTACGGTTGTTTGATCATTTAAAATTAATTGAAGCTTTAATGTAGCCAAAGCTCAAGGTCTAGTGTACCCATATCATACCTTGTACCTCATACCATTCCCCTTTAGTGTGAAGGGCACACTAAGAAACCAGTACAATTCTGAGGAAGCAGAGTTCGTCTTTATAATTTTATTTTCACAGGAAAATACTTACTGTGGGTCATAGCGAGCACACATTATCCCGTCCTTACAACAAAATGGGAACTTTTGTTCTTTGGTCCTTGTCCTCTGACTGGGTAGAACCTGATGAAATTCTTCCAGTGTTACCCAGGGTATCCCACATCTTCCAGGGAGGTGAACACTGGGTCCTGAAATGTGACTCTCTGGTATCTGTGGAAGCATGTGGTTTTCAGGAGCGTCACATGAGAGGCTTTGTCCCCGAAGCTCTGTGTAGTCTGTTCTGCGATACCTTTGGGTCGTTTACATGCTTCCTTTGGATTAGTCTTTCCACGTTTCATTCATGGGGATGACATTGGCTTTACACCTTGGGTTGAATTGAATATACAAAGCTCTATATTATGTATCGGAACACTTGAGTTTGATTCCTGAACGTATTTATTATCTATTCTAGACTCACGGCATTTCACTTTTCATTTTAAATTGCTTGAAGAAGTAAATACAGATAAGATTCACTTGATGAAAATATTAAAATACATGAATGGGGACAATAGCCTCCAACACTGTTGACTAGAGCAGAAGTGGAAACCAGAGTGGAGTTCGAGGTGGCGTTGTCCTGATCCTCTCTTCAGTATGGCCAGCCTAGTCTCCCTGGGTGGCTTTTCATTTCTGTTTCCTCCTCCTCCTCCTCCTCCTCCTCCTCCTCCTCCTCCTCCTCCTCCTTCTTTTGTTTGTTTTGTTTTTTGAGACAGGGTTTCTCCGTGTAGTTTTGGTGTCTGTCCTGGATCTCGTTCTGTAGACCAGGCCGGCCTCGAACTCACAGAGATCCGCCTGCCTCTGCCTCCAGAGTGCTGGGATTAAAGGCATGCGCCACTGCTGTTGGCTTCTTTCTTCTTTAAAGAGCATGTTTTTCAGTATCTGCTGAAGCTACTCCATCTCAGACTACATTATAAGCTTGAAGTCAAGCATGTGATACATTTTAAGTTTGTCTCTTTTTAAACAGCTCTGATGACCTTAGATCTTACTTAAAATCCGATCAGGGCAGACCTATCGTTGTTCCATGAAAACTGTGTTTGTGTTCTTTTGCAATTTTGTACTTAGAAATATTCCGGAGGTTTGGTTTCAGCAGTGCAATCTATGAGATTCCAGGGCTACTGTAGTAAAAGCTAACTTTTTAGGAGATTGCATAGGGTATAGGTCAGGAGAACACTCGCCTAGCACCCATACAGCCATGTATTCAGTTCCCAGTACTGAAAAAGAAAATATGCAATCAGAATTCATTTCTATATTGTTTAGATAATAAAATTTCACCAATTTAGCATGTGCTGAGTTCTGTGCATATAAAACCCATGTCTGCTTTGTCACATGACCATTTTGAAACAAAAGTACAAGTCACCATTTTCTCAAATTCAATGAAAAATCAAAGATGTAGAGAAGACACTGATTAGCGTTTTTCTTCACTTTGTTTTAAAAATTGTATATCTATTTATTTTTTTCTGAAGACCAGGACTTAGTGCTAATTTTTCAATTTTCATCATACATTTGAACAACTGTTATATACTTCGTGTATTTTTAAATAGACATATTACAAATCTTATCTTTGTACACACTTATATGACAATACTCTTTCTTTCTATGATGAAGATTTTTTTTTCCAGTTTCAATCTAGATTTTTTTTTCTTTTTTTTTGGCCAGCGTTTTATTTACTTTTAGCTCTGTTTGCTGTCTGTCATTCTTCAATTTGTGTGTGTGGTTTATGTGCTAGTGCACGTGTGTGTTCATGTGTGTGGGCATGTGTGTGCAGGTACATGTATGAGCACATAGAGGCCAGAAGTTGACACCAGGTGTTCTCTTCTGTCACTTTTCACCTTATGCATGGAGACAAGATCTCTCACTTGAACTGGAGCTTGCCAAACTGGCTAGTATAGCCTACCCCGTTGCTCTGGCAACCCTCTGTCTGTGCCTCCTGAATGCTGGGGTTATCAGAGGGCTTCCACACTCTTCCAGAACTTATGTGGGTGCTAGGGATTTGAACTCCATCCTGCTGAGTTTCACTACCAGCCACCTCCCCAGCCGTCTATATCTGCTTTCCCCCTGAGAATCTGTACTTAGTTCTAAATTCCAATTTTTTTCAATAAATCTATATAGCCAGTGACCAGTATGGGTCCAGTGGCTTTTAAAGTATGCTTTGCCACATAGACTTATATTTTTCTTCTTTCTGTTATGGAGAATTTTTTTTGTCAGCGTTTTGTCTGTTTTGGTCTCTTTTCAGAAAGCATTGACACTCTCTGGTGAGACACTTTCATCGGGTGAGAGAGAACTGTGGACTTGTGTGGTGCCTGCACCCGAGAATGTAAAGGAACATAAGTGAATGTTCCGTCACAAGGTTGAAAGAGTCGGCTTCAGATGCAAATGATTCTGGTGGAATCGAGAGCTGCAATGTCAAGTAGAAGTGAGGAAAGGGACTTGCAGAGTCTAAACTTTCTATCCCCTGGTCTGTATGACCTGTCTTACTCCATTTTCTTGATATTTTCTCCAACTGGCAGCATGACCTCCATTTATACTTCAGCTCTATCAGAGGCTGTGCCAAGTTGAAACACTATTTTGGGGGAGTATTTTTACTGTTCTTTAGTTCAGTTCAGATGTCTGAATTAACACATACAACAGAAAATGCAGAGGCTATCCAGGCCTTTCCTTAGGCAAAAATTTTCAAATAGATAGCAACCTTGATCTTTGGTGTTTCCTAATTTATCAGGCAGAACCATTGTTTGAGCTGGTTCACCTCTCATAAACCCTGTCCTGGGCACATCATGCCCTCCAGCTCCATCATGTCCTGGGCACCCTCCAGCTCCATCATGTCCTGGGCACCCTCCAGCTCCATCATGTCCTGAGCACTCTCCAGCTCCACCATGTCCTGGGTACCCTCCAGCTCCATCATGTCCTGGGCACCCTCCAGCTCCATCACACCCATGGCCCGCTCTCCACTTCCTGGTCCTTTCTGTACTGCAGGCCTACTCACCTCCCATTCTATGACACCCTCTCCACTTCCTTTAAAACTTGCCAGTCCTGGGTTGGGAGGATGGCTCAATAGAAAAGGCTGTGTGCTGTGCAAATCTGACAACCCAAGTTTGTTACCCAGATCCTCTGCCCTCTCACTTGTACACACATGCACACACACACACACACACACACACACACACACACACACACACACACTAATAAATGTCTGTACCTTATTCCAATCCCTCTGTAGTCCATTATAGAAATAAATCTAATAATACATTAATCACATTCAGCTGATAGTGCGCTACCCTGTCTGGTTTGCTGTGTCAGTTAGAACACTGACTTTCTCAGCTTTGTGGTACAGAATGTTTTATACTACCTCAATGCATGTTCATCAAAATATTTTATCATTTTTTTCTTGTTTGTTTTCAGATAGGGTCTCATTACGTAGCACAGGCTGGCCTCCAGCTTGTGCTGATCTTCCTGTCTTAGCATCTTGAGTGATTAGAGAGTATAGATGTACACCATCACGCCTGAAAAGGTATTTATATTAAAAGGAAAATGAATACCAAATGGCTAGCGTGCCTGCCCACTTTCAATATTCATTGGTTTAAATACGACATTTCAACTGATAAGTTATACTCAACCTTCATATTCCTCCTGATAAATGAAAACCTTTAAGTGGAAATAATATGTGTTAATAGAAATAATTTTGAGGGATAGTGAGAGTTCCTGTTTTTACTTCAGTAATTACTTTTAGTATGTTTGAGATGACGGTTGTATGCTATAATTCTGTCAGGTTTGTAAAGCATATATTATAGGTAAACTTTGGTTTGTTAAATTTTAGAGCGACCTTTTTATTCTCTTCACGTTCTTTTTCTTACAAAATAATGCAGCAAAGAAAGAACAAAAGTCTATTCAAAAATGTGATTTAATTATTTAAAAAATATCTTCCTCATATTCCATATTTCTTTTGTTGTTATAATGACCTCCATTTTTTAGTAATTATTACCTCTTCTGCATGTGCCATTCAAGTTTGGTACAAGAGCAAACAGTAGAAGTACTTTTAGCTTATTCTTGTTAGAAATTCTGCATATCAAAATCAACTCTTCCGGGAAGGTGTGGGAAAGCAGGAGCAAAGAAAAGAAAGCAAGATAGAGTGCTTCTTGCTAGGACCTTTATGGCCTGTTGGCAGATCAAATAACTATATAACTATATGTTTGCATATATACACACACATATATATGCATGTGGCCTATTAGCATATATTTGCATATATGCATATATATGCAACCTATTAGCATGCAAGGATAATCTTAAGTTCTAAAATATGGGAAAGAACTAACCATCTAGGCCTTTAGGGAGAAAAGAGAAATTACGGCATCCTGAAGATGTCAAATAAGTTTTAGGCTAAACTTTGATGGACAGATAAAAGGTAAGAGATCTTCAGATGGAAATGTTAACAAAGCTCCCATCGAAATTCTCAGATTCGCAGTACACTGTGGTGTGTCTGTAGTCCCAGCTCTTTGGGGGAAGGGAGGCTGAGGCAGGGGGTTCACTTGGACTTAGGAATTTGGGGACAGCTTGGCAACACAGTAAGACCCCAACCACATCTCATTCAGGAAGAGGGAGGGCTTGGTGGAGGGAGGGGAGAGGGAGGGAGGGAGGGAGAGAGATGAGGTGGGGGAGCCTGAGACTCATAGTTAACACATGCAACAAACTGAGAAAAAGAAAAAAAGATTAACTCCTATCTTCCTCATTGGAAACCTGTCTACACCCAGTTGAAAGCTCCTCCCGTTTTTAAGATACTCTGTTCTTAGCTCTGTGACTTCAACACCAGGCATTTATTCCTCACAGTTCTGGAGGTCGGACATCTGAGGTTAAGGTGTCAGCAGGCTCAATTTCCGGCAGGAGCTCACCTTCTGGATTCTGTCTTCGCATGTCCTGATGCAGGAACCTGGAAAGAAAGACATCTTAGGTGTCTTCCTCTTCTTAGGAGCCTTGCTTGCTCCCATCCTGTAACCTCATCCTCGTGACCCCCGTGTAAACCTTATCAGTTCCTAAGGACCCTGAGGGTTCCCATCCGGGTGGGTAACATTGAGAGTCAGGATTTAAACACATGAGCCTTGGGAGGCAAAGCTCATCAGATGGCAGATAAATGGTCAACATCGAGAGCTGGCAAGGGTTAGGGTCTGTCCCACCCTTGCGTGGAGTGCCTGGGGGGTGAGAGACATTGCTTAGATGCCTGTAGGACTCAATGTGGACTTAACCTTGTGCCTTCCTTGAGTACTGCAGTGTTGTATTCGTTCGGATTTCAGGTATTTAGAAATGTTTTTGGATTTATGTGGACTGTTTTCTCGAAATTAGCTTCTTGGAAATTGGCTCACCTTATGACTCTATAATAGTGAATATTTGGCTTTAGATACATGTAGTTTACTTATTTAACAACTACTTAATGGATGGCTATTGTGTGCTTCTTTCTGATTTTGGTCCAGGCATTGGTGGTTTCCTGTCCCTGTACTTCTTACAAGGGCAGAATTCAAGTGGAGCATAAAAGCACTTAACTGTGGAAATGTTACAATTATGACTGATGGATGTTTTCAAAGGATTTTCTATACTTTTTATCCTTTCCAATTTCATTTTTATTGTACAGATATTATATGCAAAGTATCGTGCAAGGTTAGGGGTTTACAAACTTCTTCAAAGAGCAGAAGGCAAATCTTTTAGGTTTTGTAGGCCAGGGGCTCTCTGTTGGACTTACACGACTCTGCCATTGTAGTATTAAACTAGCCTTAGACAATTCATAAACGAGTATATACCGCCGTGTTCCAGAGAGGGGGAGGGGAAGGCAAGCCCAAGGAGGAATGAGAAAGGGGAGAGAATTATTGACAATCCTGATGGCAGCCAAGAACGTTGCTCAGGGCTCAGTGAAGCTAAGATGACTGAGCAACAGAAATCACAAGTCCGAAGCCCTGAGATCTCAGTGGGGAGGAAAAAGGCCTGACTGGTTGTGTCCGTTCTTCGTAACATCTGGACTTAGAGACTTCAAGTTTGCCATGGCAACCCTGGCGGAGGAAAAAGAGATGAGCAAGGGACAGCCGGGTCTTTGCTGTCCTGGCTGGTACTGCCTGAAACTTGGCTAGTTCCACAGTGCCTCTTGAACACCAGAGAGGCTGGAATGCGGCGGAATGCTGGGGTCTCTGTCTCACCTGCAAGTGAAGACAGACAGTGGGCAGTTCGGTCCGATCACTACAGAAGAAAGGATGTGTTCGGGAATGTGAGGGTGTTCCACGTCAGGGCACCGATGATGTCTCTGGAACTATTCCTGTCTCCAAATGGGAAACCGCGATTTCCCTTTTATTTAGAAGGAAACTCTGGAGCATTTCATCTTCCCAAATTAATTTCCTCTATCAAGTGCCTCTGCTTTTTTCTGTGATGTAACCTTTCTGTTACATCAAGAAGGAATTTTGTGAGCAGAAGAAAGACGAAGCAAGCGTTATCTTTCTGCTGAAATGAGGATGTTTTCTACTGAGATCATGGGAAGCAACTCCTGGATCAATTTTTCTTAGGGGTCAATAATTTAGATTGCCAAACAGCTATCTTTTCCTCTTTTAAACAGGTTTAAATGTGTAATCTCCAAGGATGTCATCAACCTATCAATGTAATAAATGTATTTTTAGAGGTATGTATGTTTAGGAGTTTGTTATACATAACACACTTTTTTATTTTTTATTGTGAGTCATGAACTAAAAAAGATTGAAAAAACTCTAAAGTATTGCTAGGATCCAAGGATAGGAGTTTCTCGGACTATTGCTCCGTGTTATCTGGAGGCCAGCCTATTTGAGAGAAGACATGTAGGCAAAGCGGTTTGTTGCCTTTTGACTTGTGCAACAAACTGTTCTAAAACTTGGTGGAAGAAAGCAAACATTTCACTGTGCTCTTGTGTCGAGAATCAGAAGACCCCAGCTGGTCAGACAAGGCCTAAGTCCTCCCAGAAGCCACATTTACGGTCCTCCTCCGGGGTCACTCCAGGTAGTTTGGTCTTTCCTTCTTAGAGCGTGGGTGACTTCTAGTCATTTCAGGGGTTCTGTGGCATTTAGCCACAAGAAAGGAGAGCTGCTAGGATGTTAGGGTCCAGAAATCCCCAGTACCGCTTCTTCCATGTTCTCTCCTTGTCAGAGGAATCACAGAAGCCACAGAGCTTCTTGGTTGGAGGGATATAAATCTCACTTCTTGATGGAATCAATGTCAAAGAACTTGAAGCTATCTTTAATATGCTATCATACTTAGTTTATGGTGATTATTCTGGATGGCTGAGCCTGACTTTCAATAGTATGGTAACGTCCCCCCCCCTTTTGTTGAAGTTATTAAGATTTTAAAAAATTACCTTATTCAATTAATTTAACTTTAAAAAAATTTAGTTCTTTTCACTCATTATCATCCAACTTTTGAGATAATTGTAGATTCACACACAGCATAAGACATAATACAGAGAGGCCTTGTGCTGTACAGTATTAATATAGTATCACAACCAGGAAATGGGAACTGAGAAGTACCACTCTTATCCAGACTGTGTGTGTATTCAGGTCTTTAGGACCTGTTCACATGTGGTTATTATGAATCACCAGTTTCCCCACACTCTGGTCTTCAATTTGTGAGTCCAGTGAGAAGGAGCACCCCACGGAGCAAGTCAGATAAAGCAGATTTATCCCATCCAGCTAGGCAGCAAGGGACAGAAGAAGCCTGGGATGTATTGCTAACCAGTCTACCACATCAGAACACCGTCCAGGGCAGATGGAGCCTCCATTGTATGTACTCCACTTTGACCAATCCGTGCTCGGGGTCACATGACCAATGGAGCTGAAGCATTGACAGACATCTTGCTTCTGTGGAGACTGGAGCAGAGCCCAGGCTCCTGTGGGCCGTCTCCTTCCCTCACAGTGTTGCACTCCCTTCACATAATAACTGTTCTAAAGAGCTGCGTAGGAGAAAGGAGGGAGAAGTGAGCTCATGCCAACTCATCTTGGAGGTACGTATAATGAGCGGCATAGTTAAGATACAGAGAGTTCTACCACCACAAGGGTCCTGCCTGGTGTCCTGTTACAGCCCGAGCCTACTCCTCCCAGGCCCGAACTAACTAGTTTTCCATAGATATAATTTTTATACTATTTCAAGGATGTTATAGAAATTATGAAGGTACAAAAGCCGGGCGGTGGCGGTACACACCTTTAATCCCAGCACTTGGGAGGCAGAGGCAGGCTTATCTCTGAGTTTGAGGCCAACTTGGTCTATAGAGTGAGTTCCAGGAATGCCAGGGCTACACAGAGAAACCCTATCTCAAAAGAAGAAGAAGAAGAAGAAGAAGAAGAAGAAGAAGAAGAGGAGGAGGAGGAGGATTTTCTATTGTAGCACTATCATTTTTCCTTTTCCAATGGTCTTTTTATTTTTATTTTATTTTTTGTTGTTGTTGTTTTTTAATTTGGTGTTTTGTTGTATGATATTTTGTTTGTGTTCTGACAAATAAAACTTACCTGGAGATCAGAGGGCAGAGATAGCCACGAGTTAACCAAAGAGGCCAGGCAGTGGTGGCACACATCTTTAATCCCAACACTTGGGAGGAGGAAGCAGGAAGATCAGGAATTCAAGGCCACCCTGGGCTACACCAGATTGAACCAGTCTAAAAGAGAAGAGCAGACAGTGGTGTCCCATGCCTTTAATCCCAGCACTAGGGAGGTGGAGACAGGAATATAAGGTGGGTGGAGACAGAATCTCAGCCCCAATGCCATCTGAGGATTCCTAGAGGTAAGAAGTTTCTAGTGGCTGCTGCTCTGCTTCTCTGATCTCCAGGCAGGCTTTCTTTGTCAGAACACATACAAAACATCACACAGCAGTGTTTTGCCTGCATGTATGTCTGTGTGAGGATGCCAGATCCCTTGGAACTGGAGTTACAGACAGTTGTGAGCCACCGTGTGGGAATTGAACCTAGGTCCTCTGGAAGAGCAGCCAGTGTTCTTAGCCGCTGAGCCATCTCTCCACCCCCCATTTTCCTTTTTAATGAAGAGATATTTGGTCGGGAGATAACCTGAGATTATGCAAATATTCTGCTTCTCATCTACCTCCAGTCTCAAATTCAGTTATCCACCAATTAATTCTAGGGTCTCCATTCTTATTCAGTGCATCTTATTTCTGTAAATTGTCTGAATTTAAGAGGAGACTTTAGCTGAGGGCTCCTGCTCCGGCTGTTTCTTTTCTTCTCTTGAACTGCCCTTGCTCTAGACGGCGGCTCTTTTGTGCTTGGGTCCCTCATCTCATCCTTGTCCCAGTTTGACTTTTCTGATGAGGCCGTTTTGACCGCCCTATTTAATAACACTACAGACCACCATCTCCAGCATCCTTGCCCCCTCAACCTCCTTTCCCAGTGATCTTTTTGCCTCGTGTTTCTCTTTTCTTATCACAGCACCCGTCTTCTGGCATCATTCCACAGCTTGCTCCTCCTGGTTGCCTCTTCTTCTTTTTTTTGGGGGGGGGGGGGTTTCGAGACAGGGTTTCTCTGTTGTAGCTTTGTGCCTTTCCTGGATCTCGCTCTGTAGACCAGGCTGGCCTCAAACTCACAAAGATCCACCCGCCTCTGCCTCCCGAGTGCTGGGATTAAAGGCGTGCGACAACACCGCCCGGCTTGGTTGCCTCTTCTTTAGCTCGGTGTGATTTTGACTTTCGAGTGATAACATTATAGACAGCAACATTCCAAGAACTTCCTCTGCAGGTGGGTGGAGGAAGGAGCCCAGTGAAGGTGTTCTTCTGGCTCCATCATCCTTCAGCCAGCTGGAGCGCTTTTATGGCTTCTGCCACTGACCAAGTTGATCAGAACAGAAATCACCTGATGTTTGTTTTCATGTAGTTTTGTACATAGAGCAGTTCTTTCCTGTCGTCTTTCCTGAGTTGTTTTTTCTTCCCTTTCTCTTGGGGAGTTGCAGTGCCGTGTTTCAACATGAAGCTCCCACCTCCTCACAGTCAACACTTTGACTTTGGACTAACAGCTTCACCTTTCTGTGACTCATTTTCTTTATAAACTGAGACTAATAAATCATAGGTTTGCTGTAGGGATAAAATCAGAAAACACGCATCAAGCACTTAGCAAGGCACCAGCATGTCGTAAGCATCCCGTGAGTGGCAGCTGTTATTATTATTATCTGGCTCTTAGGGATGTATTTTAAACATGGCGCAAAGCTGTCCTTTCATTTGTCTCATTTTGACAGGATACCTCATCTTCTGACCCACATGTACCTAAATTTCAAGAACGTTTTCTGTACCCTTTCATTATCGCTCGCCTTTCAAAAATCTCCTACCTTTCTGCTCTGTCTCAATTCCTAGGACACGATGCCACTAAACTTAAACTACAATAAAAGGAGGCTAGCAGTTCTGCTGTATTGGGAAGCCAGCTAGTTAAGGACGACACTGGAGTTTTCCCACCGAACTATATCTGTGTACATTTTTGAAAGGCCTGATCTATAGCAGGCTTAAAAGCATTTTTGTTGTTGTTTCTTGAGATAGGGTTTCTCTGTGTGACCCTGGCTGTCCTGGAACTCTGTAGACCAGGCTGGCCTCCAACTTAGAAATCTGCCTGCCTCTGCCTCCTGAATGCTGATATTATAGGAATTCGCCACCACCGGCCAGCTTAAAAGTAAATTTTATTTGTTTTATAATTTAATCTTTTTTTTTCCTGAAAATAAGATGAACACACACACACACACACACAAAATAAACAGTAGTATTGCTAGGACCACCTGAGAGCCTGGGCCTATTCTGACATATGTTTTTCTCCATCTTTGTATGTGAAGCCGCTAGAAAAACAAAGCAAAACAAAAACCTATTGAGTGACTTTGGGTGTTGGTCAGTTCTTCACGAGAAGTCATGCTTTTTATGGGGGGGTGGGGCGGGGAATGTAAGTGAGGGCTTTGGTAGCCTGCTGTATTTATTTATCCTCAAGATTGCTGCTGGCCATGTATTACTTCCAGGCCATACAGTGGAAGAGATGCTTTTGGACAGCCCTTTTGAATAGCCCACTGTAGAGAGCCAGCCTGTGCCGCTTCCCGGCCTGTGCCTGTACCCGATAAACCCTCTGTTTTTTCACACAGAGTTAGATGAGGGCCAGAGGAGCACCCTCAGACATTCAGAATACGAGACTTTAGAAGTACTGATTTAAGTGTGTGTTACACATTTGAGTAGAGTTCCTCTCGGGACTAGAGGCCAGTGCAAATGTGTCTTCCTTTGATCAGAGCCCAAGGCACTTCATCCTCTTTCCCTTCAAGGGTGGGAGCATGTGAAAGGACTCCGGGCCATCTTGACTTTCTCTGACAATGTAGACCAGAGCACCATCAAAGCTAGTACAGACACGGCCTTCAATCCAGTGCATAGGGTTGATAACATAGTCCCTTAGCCCTTAGTAGAATCGTGGTGGATGGTTACGTAGGGAAAGAGGAAAAACAGCAGTGAAGAAGAGACTGAGTTGGCTACTATCCTGGTGAGTGTTTGGTCAGCCCAACACAAGCTAGAATCATTTGGAAAGAGGGACTCTCAATTGAGAAAGTGGCTATAGGCAACTCTGTAGAGCATTTTCATGATTGATGGTTGACGTGAAAGGGGCCAACCCCCTGGGGATGGTCCCTTCTCTGCCCAGGTGGTCCTGAGCGGCCCGAGAAAGCAGGCAGAGGAAGTCAGGAAGCGGCATTCTTCCACAGCCTCTGCTTCAGTTCCTGCCTCGAGCTCCTGCCCTGACTTCCTTCCGTGATGGAGTGTGGCCTGAGAGTTATCAGCTGAGAGAAACCTTTCCTGAGTTGATTTTGTTCATGGTGCTTTGTCACAGCAATAGAAACGTGGACTAAGACAGCCGCACAGGACTGAGATCTATATCCAGGAAGGGAAAATATGTTTAGGAGGAAGAAAATTTTTACTTAATGTTAGCACCAGGTGACCTACCCAAAATACCTTCATCTGGACTTGGGTGACTGACTAGATAGGTTAGTGGAGAGGAGAGCCAGGTGGCAATGAGGACTTTTCAGGATAGCATGCTGTCAATGGCCCAGGATGTCCAACTGTACCCAATCCAAAGTGTCTCTTCTAAGGGTGGACCAAGCCGGTGCTGTGCGACTCTGACACCAGGGAGCGTCAGTTTGTGGTTGATAGGATGTGCTAGGTCGGGAAGCAGAGCAAAGAGCGCTGTGCAGAGTAAACCTGGACGTCTGACTCCAGAGCAAAGGGTGTTGGGGTAATGAGAAAGGCAAAGAAGACCTGGATGCATACATGCACAAACAACAGTGACTTTTCCCGCCGAAGTCACTGCCCCGATTTCAGTGCCTCCACGAGGGCCTGATGCACAAGAGATACTCAAGAAGTGGGTTGGATTGACCACATCAATGCGAGAAATTAATGGTGGAGTATCAGGTCAATATATGCAAGGGTTATTGCTGTTGCAATGATATTCATATTCTCTAGATCATTTTAGAATATTTTAAAATAAGAAGATATTGAAGGAATATGTTGGATATTCATAGATAAAGGTTGTAGCGTTATGATTTGTGGGCTGGGAAGGGACGGCTTAGACTATTTACATGGGAGGGAACTGTTGCTTATAAATCTACACAGCCTCTAGGAAGCTGGATGGTCCTGTGTCGATCATGTGTGTGTGCCAGGTTAGTGGCGAACGAAGGCAACTCAGTAGCTTCTTCTCTGTGCATCGCTATGGTGCTGGAGGAGGAGTGGCTGAGGACAGGGAACCGAAGCAGCAGGGTTAACATCACACGATCACCCACAAAGCTCATGTGGAGGAGTAAGCTGGGATCTCACTTGTGGTTTGCTCCTCCATAAGGGAGAGTTTGATCCTCTGCCATGGCGGCTCTTTGGGTGTTGGCCTTCTTGTCCAAAAAGGCGAGTAGGTCTGGTTACTAGTAAAGGCTTTTCAGGGATCAGCTTTCAATTTAGGTTAAGACAGTACCTGTGACATTAGGTCAGACTATTATGGAGAGGCTGAAGGCTCTGGTGAGAAATCCACAGCTTCAACAGAATGTTCTGGAAGAACAAAGGGAAGGAAGTTTGTCAAGGAAATTGGAAATTCATTCACATGTCACCCACAGGCCTACCTACCCATCCCTAGGGAAATCCAAAATGAGTGGACTTACTGTATTCCATAAATCAAAGCTACATCTTTGAAACGTTGGCGTAATCATGGCACCTCTGAGTGAGCCCCTGGTTTGGGAGGGGCAACCAGGAGGAGAGGAGGATATTTGGGTGTAGAAATTCTGAGTTTAAAGCTGTGGCACACTGTGGAGTGTGGAGCAGCTGGTGAAGAAGGGCAGAGAAGCTTAGGTGGGAATACAAGTTGGGGGGGTAGGGTTTGCCCTGTGTTTCCTTCATTGTCCAGCTCTTGTCGGAAAACAATGCTGTAGCCTGTGGCCACTTGGGTTTCAGCTGTTTGTAGTCTCGGAGCACTAGAGTGAGTGTTGCTGTGACAGATGACAGGGTGACAGTACAAAGTAGTGGCTTCCATTTATTAGAAAGAGCAAGAGTGGTAAGGAGGCAATTTACTTTGCCTTTTTTTTTTTCCCTTGAAAACTTCTTTTTGTTGCTAAGGTTCTATCAGAAAAATACACCCTCAAACCCAGAGATGTCTCATTGCTTAGGTCAGGCAAGAGGACCTCATGCAAAACACCCAATGTTCCAGTAATCCTGTTCCAAACCAAGCCAATTTACCTCAAATTTCTTTCACAGTTCTCGTTAGGCTCATGCAGTAAATAAATTAAGTACCTTTCCCACTGGGAGTTTTTTTAGAAACACTTAATGAAGTAAATGCCACAGTGTTAGGTCAGAGGGGAGCCGTGCTATTGGATTATTTTTAGCATGCATTTCCAGTTTAATTTTTGTTGGTTTCTTTTGATCTGTGTTGGAGTCTTAGCCCGATAGTGTGGTCCAGGGGACAGAAGAGATTTGGTTTTGACGTCTAGTGTGTGTAACCAAGTGAAACCCTTTTCCCCAAAGGTTATAAAGTTTAGTCCGGAATTGTCAATTAGCAGCAAAAGAGTTGTGTCTTGGAGAATGGAAGAGATGGACTGTTCACTCTTACCCCTGAATGTTTGTGAAAATCCTATATGTTTAATTATTTTGCCTTTCAAGAAAATGATCTTAAACTATTTTTAAATTAAATGTAATTTAATCATTATAGTTAAGAGACTAACTTGCATTCTTGGAAGACTTTGAGTCACTTAGAGAATTAAATGATTTATCAGAAACATACATGGTATTTGTTAACTGAGATTCTGATTATTAATAGATTTCCTTTTAAAACAAAACAAAAACCCATAACCTTGGTCTGCGAAAGACACCAAAAATAAATTTTTCAAAAAGATAGATATTTTTGAGTGAAGACAATGTGGAAGTACAGAGAAGATGCATTGTGGCCAGGAACAGGCTATCTGGGGGAAAATTCACGTTTTGATGAACTCACTCTTCTTAGCAACTTTAGAATTAACAAATTAACAGAGCTGGGTGAATGACAGCAAGGCTTTTGCATCGCCAAATTGTTTGGCAGGGTCTTGTGATTTTCCAGGGCTGTGCTGCGTAACAGCTTGGGAGTTGGTTCTGGAGGAAGGAAAGAAAAAGGAAAGATGATTTTCTCTTTGTCCGGAACTCTCCGATAGCTCTGTTGCTATCTCAACAGGAGCGATGCTCCTAATTTTAACTTGAGACCCATTGTGAAGCTCGCCCAGCCTTTCTGCAATCCCCAGGTAATCAGAAAGTTTGGAAAAGTGTAATGGGAACAAAGTAGAACATGGCAGTATCCAAAGTTGCGGGCCCATGGGTAACCCCGAAGAGAAAGAGTTTGACAACCGTAAATATTTCATCTCCCAAGGCCCTGATGCTACCGGGTGAGAACAATTCAGTTAGAAAGATCATCAACAATTAGATGACATCTCTATCACACCTATTACTGAGTTGAAATTTCCCTGACATGAATAATGAGGGGTCTTGTTTGACATTTAACAGTTTAATTAATTTGTTTCCCAAAATGAATGATGTTTTACACCGTGGAGTTTCAGCACACATCTCCATACACTTGAGTTGTTTTTCTTTGGTTTTCCTTGGGGGTTGCTAGCTCCTCTTCCTTTTCACTTAGCAGGTCACGCTCTCCCATCTTGGATCTTTGAAGAGAGCCCATGAAGGAGTGTGGAGGGGGAAAAAGGGAGATACAGCTTTGCTTTGTTTTAGAAATGCAATGCTTTTGGTTGTGACTATCAAACCAAATTTCAAGTGTTGCGTGCCTGGTCACCCAAGTTCTGGGGGATCTTGAAGGGCAATGATGTGCACCCTTGCCTGCTTTGTGATTTAACTATATACACTATTTTTCATACATCACCCTTTTAGTGGTTTCTCTACAGCTTCAAGAGATGTTTTGTATTACTGCGACATAGGCGGTGTTCGTTTTGAAAAGAAAACACACAATGATTGCTAAAGGTCACTTCTAAACAGTCGCTGTGAAGGTAGGAGGAATAATCCAACGTGACCATAGAAAGCGCAAGTCTGCTCTGTATTTCTGCAAACAGAAATAGACTCTTATTAAATTCCATCAATTCAATTCAATTATTTACTCCCAATTGCTCTATTAAAACCCCCCTAGTCCCCTACCTGAGACCACTCCCCTTTGCAAAGAGACTGCTAAATAGCCAGAGACGCACGGGAAAGCATCAACCTGGGGGACATGAGGAGAGACGATAGTCTGTGCATTCCAGAGTACATGTCCTTAACTGACAAGGAGATGGATTTCTCAGGGATGGTAGATGTCCTCAGGTGAAATCAGTTGAGTGTACATTTGTGACGAATGTGGCTGGGAAGAACGTCTTAGAACATGCTAAGAGACAACCCTAAGTGTTCAAGGTGAATTTTAAAAAGGAAAGTACAGGCTTCAGCTTTGAGGAGACAGACAGACCACTGTAAATCTCCCAGATTACGCCACCTCCCTCATTGCCTGATCTTCTTTCTTTCTTTTGTTTTTGTTTTTTTTTGTTTGTTTTTGTTGTTGTTGTTTTTTTTTGTTTGTTTGTTTGTTTGAGACAGGGTTTCTCTGTGTAGCTTTGTGCCTTTCCTGGAACTCACTCTGCAGCCCAGACTGGCCTTGAACTCACAGAGATCTGCCTGCCTCTGCCTCCCGAGTGCTGGGATTAAAGGCGTGCGCCACCCCCGCCCCCAACCCGGCCTGATCTTATTTCATAATGGCATCTAAGATATAAAACAGGTATCACCAATTTACTCTGTCATTTTAGGGACAAATAATGATGAAAGTGATATGAAGCCAAATTTACCTATGTAGCCTCTAGATGGATATATATTTTTTAATACTATCACAAAGCACCACAAGATGCTTCAGCATAATAGAGATCTAGCAAAGTTGAAATTGCTTCTATTGTGTGTCTCAGACTGGTTAAAGCTGTCCTGGAACCATGGTGAAAGAGATTGATTCCTTCCTCTGATGGAAATTGAACATTTTCCCCCCTGGATGTGTGTTTGTAAATAAGCAGGACACAAACCATCCCTTTGGCACATATTTTGAAGCGAAGATGTGTGTGTTTGTGGAGTGTTTGATGTGTATCACGTAAAAGCTTCTTTTTCTAAAACTGTTTTCCAATTAGTGATTTTGAACCTGTACAGTTTTCATAATTTTTTTTTGCCTTCTCTACTCCATCCCCAGGCCTATATCCGTTTTTATTAAGTCCTCCATCTCTCTCTGCCTGAAGATTCCTTAACTCATGCATAGCAAAGGATTAAATATACTTTCATGAAGATAATTAAATGTAAGCCTTGAGTGATTTTCCTTTTATCGCAAACATTTCAGAAATGAAATAGGTGTTAAAAAAAATAATAACATCAAACCAACCAAAACTTGACCTTGGGCACAGGAGAGGCTTGTTTACTTAATTTTTTTTTTTTTTATGGTGCTGACACTGTGCCTATAGAATCCAACATGAGCCCCAAACAACCCAGTGATGATAATTAATCTTCACATTGCACATGAGGAAACTATTTTTAGTCACGATGCTTTGTGTCCCCTCATGACTATTAACTAGTGACGTCATCATGAATGCATCACACCTGTGCTGTGTGTGTAGACAGGGATCTCTCTGTGTTGCCCAGGTTCAATCCCAAATCCTGAAGTGATCTTCCCCCCTCAGCTTCCTAAGTCACTGGAGCTGCTCACACACACTGACGCACTCGGTTTTACTTGAAGATTTGAAGAGCTATTTCTTCGTTCATCCAGTGGTGGCCATCATGCTGCTCCCCTTATTTCATATGCAGCATGGGACAGTGGAAAGAGCCCTGGGATTAGATTCCAAATATGGATTTAAAGACTGATTCTCTTTGTTACGTGAGTCCAGGTTATGCGTCTAATACATCTGAACTTGTTTCCATAGTGTGGGCCATGGGAATAGGAATTCCTTCTAGCTGCATGGAGTTGTCTGAGAAATAATGAAGTGAATATGCATTGTGGTAAACCATATGAACCTGCATTTGTTAAATGTTTCTCCAAGGCAAATACTGTAAAAAGCACTTTATACTTCGTCTCTTGTGTTTTCCACAGTGTCTTATGTCATAGATACCATTGTTATCCCAACCTTGTAGATGGGAATACTAGGGCACAGGGCAGCTGGGCAACTTGCGGAGGAATACATAGTAAGTGGCAAAGCTGCTTGATTTGAATGCAGTAGATCTGCTTCCGGAACCAATGCTCTCAACTTTCCATAAGGATGCGTCGTCTAGCAAGATTGCTTGTGTTTACAAGAGTATGCGGAGGAATGCAGGACTGTGTCTCCTGATGGAAGAAGTGAGCATCAGGGCAAAGGAAAGTGAGAAAAAGCCAACTCAGTGCTTCTGTAATAGCAGGATTCCTCTCAGTTGGTATAGGCCAGTGACCCTTAGTGAGTTTGGAGGTGGAGTAGGAGAACTAGAGGAGTCTTGTCTTAGTTAGGTTCTTATCACTGTGAGGAGACACTGTGACCATGGCAACTCTTATAAGGGAGACATTCAATTGAGGGGACTCGCTTACAGTTTCAGATGTCCAGTCCATTATCATCATGGTGGGGAGCATTGGGGCATGCAGGCAGATGTGGTGCTGGAGGAGCTCAGCATCCTACATCTTGCAGATACAGAAAGTCCAGCTAACAAACACTGGGAAGTATCCTGAGCATAAGAAATCTCAAAGCCCGCCCCCACAGTGACACACTTCCTCTAACAAGGCCACGCCCACTCCAACAAAGCCACACCTCCAAATAGTGCCACTCACTATGTGGTTATGGGGGCCAAATACATTCAAACTACCACAGGCCTGAAGATGTGCTTGAATTTCTTGTTTCTTCCCACATTCTGGAGAAACTTGATATGCCTCTCTTCAGGGATTCCAACTGAAGAGAGGGATCAAGTCCCCTTAAGCAAAGTGCTCTCATGGTTCTCTTCTGTGCTTAGAAGAACCTCTCTATTTTAATATTAGGAACTCCTCATCCAAGTCAGATCCAGATGCAGATGTGACTCCTTAAGTATAGGTTCCTTGAGTATGGGTTCTCCCAATGTGAAAACCTATGAACCACTGAGAGAACTTACACATGCATGCACGCACACACACATATATGTATAATGGTGGGGAAGCACTGGATAATTGCTAATGATTGTCCTATTTTAAAAATGACATCAGCAAGAAACCATATGATTGATCCTAGGTCCACAGAGCTAGTAAATCTGGTATGTGTTGATGGATCTAAGATAGAGGCCTAATTCTACTCCCAGTTGCCTATTGTGGCTGTTGGTACCTTTGGAGTTCTTGCTTCTACTCTCAAAGATATCTCTTAATTTCCTCTAAGGAATGTCTATGTTCATAACTGAGTAACTTTGTTTTCTGGCCTTCTACTTAGAAAAACTCAGGGGTCTGAAGGTGTCTTCATTTTAAAAGAAAGTGTGTGGTAAAATACAGTACCAAGGCATGCCATCTCAAGTGCTTTATTTACTCTTTGGGCAACAGTCAGTCTTCACATTGTCACGCAACTTCTCTCATGTTGTACTTGGTCTCTTTCAGACTGAATGGATGCATTTCCTTTAAAAAAAAACAAAACCTTGTAGGTTTACTGTGTGGTATAATCCATTACATTAGGTTGATGAGTACCTTTCTCCTCTGGCTCCTTGTGATGCTGCTGCAGGACAAGCTGTTTCAGTACCCAGAAGCTCTGTTTATCGGGGAAGTTATTCTAGGCATGGTCTCAAACCTTCAGAAGTTTTTGTCTCCCGGAGAGGGTTTATGATCATTAAGTCATTCTGAATTCTTAAAGGGTTTTCATTCACATTCAGAAGAGATGCCTTTGTTATGAGATGCCTTCTTGACAACCTTAGATTTAATCTCTACCGTGAAGGCATGTCTTAATTTGAAAAGTATTTCCTGTCAAGAGGTTCTGAGAATAAGAAGTAGTTTTTCAACCCAACAAGTTCTAGAGTCTTTATAATTCTCTGCATTTTACCTGGAAACCTGACGGTTTGTTCTCCAGGCTCCTCTCTCTTACGTTAGTAGGGCGCAACTGTACGCTGTGTGTGTGAGTATGTGTAGGACAGAGGTCAGCCTCGGGTGTTGTTTGTCGGGCGCCATCCACAATGTATTTTGAGAGAAGATATGGAGCTTGCTCAGGGTGGAGCTTAGCCTACCTGTCCAGGGCTACAGGGATCACCCTATCTCTGCCTCCCCAGTGCTGGCATTACAAGCTTGTTCCACAAGAGTAGCCTTTTTACATGGGGTCTAGGGATCAAACTCGGGTCTCATGCTTGCGTAGCAAAGATTTTACCAATGGAGCTCTCTCCCCAGCCCTCCACTTTACACTTCATCATATGCATCAAGACGTCAATTAACGCTTCCAGTGTTCTGCCTGGGGATTTCCTTAGGTAGATCACAAATCTATTAAGCACTTTTCTTGTTCTCTATTCTGTCATAGACAGGCCGCAATACTGTCACATCTTCAGCCACCACAGAAGGACCTTCCTTCTCAGTTCCAGAAACATCTGCATGCCACTTTGCAGTAGTGAGGATTGAACTCAGGGCCCCATACATGCCGGCACTCCACTAGCAGCCCTACCTTCTTGGTTTGAGCCCTTGATGTCCCGATCTTACACCAATGGCAGTGCTTTAGATTTTGTTTGAATGGCACCACACTCTTGGTAATGGAATCTGTTCTCGTTAAGTATGCTGGAGTTAAAACAAACCACATCAACTAGAGAGTATAAAAGCACAAAGACTGGCTTTGCCTCATCGATTCTGCAGGTTCAGAATTTGAAGCAAGCCATGTACAGATGACTCTTCACTGCCAAATGATTGGTTACTGAGGCCTCTGCTAAAAGATCCAGGTCTAGGATGGCTTTCTTATTCACATCTCTGGTACCTAAGCTGAGATGACTTAAAGGTAGCTTGATTGGGACTATAGTGTCTATATGTGGACTTGTCAGTGTTTTGAGGGGGCAGAGGAAGGAGACACAAATCTCTCATTGTCGTGCTCACAACCTGAAGACTCATCCTAAACTTTTAGATACTGGTGGTTTGAATGAGAATGGCCCCATGGGCTCATATGTTTGAATACTTGGTTCCCAGTTGGGGGAATGGTTTGGGAAGGGTTAGGAGGTGTAACCTTGTTGGAGGAGGTGTGTCACTGGGGCCAGGATTTGAGGTTTCAAAAGCCTACACTATTCCCAGTCTCTCTCTGCCTCATGTTTGTGGATCAAGATGTGAACTCTCAGCTACTACTCCAGCATTATGCCTCCTGCTGCCATGCCCCCTACCTGGATGGCCATGGACTCTAACCCTCTGCAACTGTGAGCCCCAAATTAAATGTTTTCTTTTGTAAGTTGCCTTGATCATTGTGTTTTGTTACAACATTAGAAATATAGCTAAGACAGGGACCATGGCTCAGGCCAAACCAGGATTCATGGCTTTGGTCTATGAAGTTCAGGACTAGGCCATTTATGAAGGTGAATTGGAAATCCTATTCAAGTGATTGTAAGGTAGACTTAAGCATGAAGATTTAAAAGACAGAGATATGTTGTTGTTGTTGTTTTACTCTTTTGGCTCTTTGCTCTTTTGGGGGCCCACCATCCAGCTCCCAAATAAGTTACACAGAGGCTTATTCCTTCTTATAAATGCCTGGCCTTAGCTTGGCTTGTTTCTAGCCAGCTTTTCTTAAATTAACCCATCTACCTTTTGTCTCTGGACTTTTACCTTTCTCTATTTCTGCATATCTTTTCTTTCCTTCTTATTCCACGTCTGGCTGTGTGTGTGTGTGTGTGTGTGTGTGTGTGTGTGTGTGTGTGTGTGTTGAAAGAAATGAACTAGACACCAGGGCTTGACAACTCTACTCTTCTGTCACCGACTTTCCATAGAACAAAAGAATTCTTTGCTTTTGCATTTAACCCTCCTTTACTTTACGCTCCGAGAATGGCATGTATATCCCCATGAATTCTTTTCTCATCTTGTTGGAACTGTTTGCCTCCTTATCCGTGTGTTACAACAGACTGGGACTCCTGATGGGCAAAGACCGTGTCCTGGTCAGCATCGGTCCCTCAGGTCAGCACAATGCTTGGAATCCAGCAATGTCTGGAATGGTTCGATGAGTGAATGGTTTTTTTTCCACACCTGACTTTTAGACAATAGACATTATGTCTCCTGAGATATTTTTAATTTAAGCAGTTTAAGAGCCTCTGCATGAGTACAAAGTATCATAATAAAATAACCAATTTAGCTTATTAAGAATCCCTTTGTATTATTTTCATTAAATATTCATTTAAACCCTTTTACTTTATGTGAGTATAAGTGAGATTATGATATTTAGCATACTTTAATATAGGAATACTAGTAATGTTGGGAGCATTTTCAGACACTTATACAGATGGTTAAAGTGCAGCTTAGATGACCCAAAAGATTATTATTTTAAAACTGTCCATATTTAGTTTGCTGATGATGGAAATCCAATTGAAATCATTAGAGAGTTCTCCCAAATAAACAGAATAATTCTCTTCTTTTGGAAAGATTGCTACATATGCTCATGGAAGAAATTCTGATTGTTCCCATTTTTTGAGTAAAGGTGCTTTCGCCCTTCCTATGTCATGCAATCATTGTCATTTTATTAGGTGAGAATAATTTATTCATTTTATAAATGAGACACTAAGGTTGAGAAAAGATAATTCACTTGTCTGAGGTGAGCAGAGTTCAGGTTCAAGCCTGGCTCTTTCAGACTTCCATGTCTGTTGTTTGAAATGATATGGCTCACCTCAGCGTTTCAAAGTGAAATTTTGACTCAGTACATTAAATATAAATGCAAATAGTCTTATAACTTTAGTCATTACTGCTTTTGAAAATGTGTAATGCCAAGTCCGTTCCCAGGTAGTATTCTGTTTTTTTAAATATATATAGATAGAAAAGCTTATTAATTTGGGTTCTCCAGAGAGCCAGAAACCATGGGATATCTATCTATCTATCTATCTATCTATCTATCTATCTATCTATCTAT
>CABHPQ010200681.1:0-42359 GCA_902168405.1 Peromyscus aztecus | reverse complement strand
GCCATTGTTTTATTTATAACTCAAACTCCAGTGTCTGGAATAATGTCCAGTGAATGGAATAAGGATACGGATAAATGTCTCTAAGTCAGATGTTCAAAACACATGGGATACTTGTGTTTAGTCATTTCAAAATGCAGAATTCTTGTTTGTCCTGGGGGTGCGGATGAGGGATATGCAATGCTCTCATAGCTGCTCGCCATCCATTGCTGCAGTTAAGTTTACAGTGGAAATGTGAAAGGCCCAGCATCCCTGAGAGCAGAATTCGTCACTTTTATCAAAGTAAGGGTGTGCTTGTCTTGAGGTTACCATGTGGAAATGTGAAGTCAGTTCCCTTTCCTGATAGCATGGGGCTTAGCAGTAATTTGAAATTGCTCTCGAGCCATTTACAACTAAGAAAGAACTTTAGAGCAAAGTCATTATAGATAATAGTTTATCAAGTGTTTTGAGGTTTTTGATATTTCCTTATTATACAAAGTTGAATCTGGACGATAGCAATAATTATAACCAAATAGAAAAGCCAGGCTTGGATGTCATATTTTTACATTGGTATGTCTTCTGTCAAATTAACTGTTTTCAAAAATGAAGGTTTGACATTGGATTTGTATGAACCGATGTCTTTATCCTACCCCAGACAGGTGTTTAATTTAATGGCAGTGCCCAACCCAGACGGCCAGAGTGGAGACAAACGCGGCTCCTCCTGTTGTCTTGGTTGTTGTGTGAAGGCCATCACAGGTACAATCTGTGTCCTGGAACGAAGCATGTGAAATGGATGTAAGTCCTCAGATTTCACCACCCCATGCTTTCCAGTGAGTGGGCAGAGACCACAAGGCCCCTTAATCTGGGAACCTCACCGTTCCCAGGACAGGGCCTCAGGAGTCCCTTTTCTAAAGACTCCGGTGCCATGTCTTCCTCAGGGAAGGGCTTCTCTTTGCACAGGAGTATTTTCACGTCTGCCTGCAGGCCAGAGTCCAAATGCTCTTCTGTGTTTTCTTCATGCCATGGCTCACTTGACTTTAGTTCTGCTCCATAGTCCCTAAGGTTTGTAGGGGTTCTTTAGCATGTAAGAGAGTCCTAAGATTGAGCTTGTTCATATGTACGAAACACAGCTCTCATACCAGTCTTACTGGTAGCAGGTGTCCCCTGGCCGTAAGTCATGTATTAATGTCTGTCTTAAGGGCTGTCAAGTGTGTAAATTGCCAGTATGTCACTCAGTAATATTTGAGTGTATTATTAATAACCTACGTGTGAAATCTGTGTTGCTTATGAAATCTAGACTCATTTTTCCAACTCAAGATATAAATTAGAAAGTTATTAGTTTTATTGAGCAAATTTTACATATTTTTAAAGTCACATAATTTGGGTTTATTTTTCCAGATGTAAACAGCTGTCAACAGGCATGCCTTTTTTCTGTTCTATTTTAATTTTTTAAGGTTGTGTGTGTGTGTGTGTGTGTGTGTGTGTGTGTGTGTGTGTGTGTACATGCATGCACACATATGTGTGTGCTTCTATGAGCAGGTATACATGCATTTGTGGAGGCTGGAAGCCAAACCTTGCGTACCATTACTTAGGAGTCATCCACCCTGATTTTTGAGATGGGTTTCTCACTAACATAGAGCCCTCAAAGAGGCTAGATTGGCTGGCCAGTGAGCCCCAGGCATCCGCCTGTCTGTGTCTCCCCACAGCTGGAATGAGCACCACCACATCAGGTTTTTTTTTTGATGTGGGTTCTGGGCATTGAACTCAGGTCCTCACAATACAAGCCCCTTCCTGACCGAGTTGTCTTCCCAGGCCCGGGAAGGTTTTTTATTCTTCCCCTAGTCTTCGGGTTTTGAGAGTTATTCATCCCTGGAAGACTTTTCGCTTTCTGACATTGTGGCAGACCTCCAAAATGAATTCATGAGATGCAGCAGTGGGTTATAATACTCTGATTAAAGCTGACAGGGAAAGAAAACTTTAAAAACGACTCACCATGAGAAGCTGCAATTGTGGCGTCTATGCTTTGAAAACTGAAGAACAGAATAGGGTAAAAAGGTAAAATATTAGACAAATTGGGTTACTGTGAAAAGAACAAGAAAAACCCAATTGAAAAAGAAGATTCAAAAGCCTCTCAAGGCTATTGGTGGATTTCTGTCTCATTGCTGGCCCACGGAGACTAGGTCAGCATTTCATAGTTAGCTCTTCATACTAGTTACAACAGCTGGTTGTAACACTGTAGTTTGTTTTTAGTGCAGAGAAATATGCAGATTTCTACTTCATGCAAATAATGGTGAGTTAAAAGGCAAAGTCTTCAGGCTAGTACTCTCAGTCAGACTGTTCCAAAACCATTTTAATTTTTTTAAAAAAAGTTTATTTTTATTTTATGAGTGTTAGTGTTTTGCCTTCATGTATGTCTGTGTGAGGGTGTTGGAGTCGCCATGTGGGTTCAGGGAATCGAACCTGGATCCTCTAGGAAAGCAGTCAGTGCTCTTCACCACTGAGCCATCTCTCCAGCCCCCATTTCTTTAATTTTTGGCATTAATAGCTTACTGATTTTTTTCTAGAAACTGAAAGCTCTGAAAATGTATCTTCATGTTGAAGTACTTCTAATTTTGAGTACATGAGTATTGCCGCCTGTGTTCTGAGTGTGTTGTTTTACTAGCTTGGTAGGACCTTAGTTTAATTGCTCCCCACTGCAGCCTAAATTCCAGTGAACCCCAAATTCGGCTTCACTGTGGTCAATCAATGTTGTCATTGTCTTTCTGTTCCTTCTCGTCTCCTCCTCCTCTTCCTCCTTCTTCTCCTCTTCCTCCTTCTTCTCCTCTCCTCCTCCTTCTTCCTCTCCTCCTCCTTCTCCTCTTCCTTCTTCTTCTCCTCTTCCTCCTCCACCCCCTCTTCCTTCTTTTCCTCTCCCTTTTACTCTTCCTCCTCTTTTTGCTCCCTTTTTCTCGCCCCCCTCCTTCCCTTCTCTCCTTACCCCCTCCTTATTTTCTCTTCTCTCTTCTCCCTCCTTTTGAGACAGGGTTTCATGTATCCAAGGCCGTCCTTGAACTTGCTATGTAGCCAAGGCTGACTTTGAGCTTCTAACTCCTCTGCCTCTTCCTCCAATGTGCTAGGATTACAGGTGTACACCAGCACAGCAGGTCTGTGCAGTGCCGGGGAATCGAACTCACTGCCTTGTGCATGCTAAGCAAGCACTCTACCAGCTGAGCTACCCGCCCCAACCCTGCATTCTTTATAAAATGTTTAGAAGCGAACAGTCACAAAGAGTAAGTGAACAGAAGAAAATGGTGAAGATGATGCTAAGAACAGTAAATAAGTTAGGAGTGTGCCGGCAGTTGGGACAAGGCCTGAGACTGTTGCTGGGGAACGTGCCGGCATCTGGTGGGGACGTCAAGGGTGGACCAGTCAAGGTCATAAAAGGTATGTTAGAGAATTGGGGAAAATTCAAACCAAGCAAAACCAGTACAGTTGAAAATGGATGTGTTTTTTAATTATCATCATATGCTAGAAACTTTTAAATGTGAACGGTAAAATACTCTGTCCTTCAGGGTAGACCAGTAGGACACTCCCACCATGCCTTGAGTTTGGGTATTCCATTTAATTTCTAGCCTATTTTTTAAATGAAAAAGATGTAAAAAGCAGAGCTATAAAAGTTTTAAAATATTTTGAATGCTTTGCCTCTTTTGTATTTTTGAGAGCTCAGTGACTCTCTGCAGCCCCGGGTGGCTTCAGACTCACCACCCCCCAGCTTCCTCCAACATGCTAGGATTACAGCCTTGCGTTCCTATACTCAGCACTGAGTGCGAAGTTTGATAAATTGTTTCTTTTAGTCCAAAAAGCAATTTGATTGAGCTATTAATTACATAATTGCAGTTTATAAAATTATGAATTCGCAGAGCTCTGGGATAGGTGACAAGGATCGCAACCTTGCCAGTGTTTCTCTTGTGGCTGCACACTCTTTCTGATGTCCTCTATGACTGTGAGACTTGGACCAGTCTCCCCCTCCAACTGTTGTTTTATCTCCTGCCCACTCACTGGTTACCGCCCCCCCCCTTGATATTTTACCCCATTTAATTGTTAACTAATTGCCTTAGAGTTTGTGAGAAGAAAACATTTCCTGAGATCATCACTAAATTTATAACCAAAGCTTGAGCTTTATACAGCATGACATTTCAAAATTCTCTCTCTACCTGTCTTTTAAATTAAGTCGTTGGAGTTCTGGTAACATTATCGATCTACCTTAAATCCAGATTCTAGCTGACTAAGTTTTTGAAATGTACCATATTAGTTTGGATTTGGTGGCTGCTCCATCTAGATCTTAAATAGGATTTGTTCATTTAATTTTGAAGGACAGAGGGAAAGAGGGAGAAGAGTGAGCATGACTACCGAGCAACTGTTTGAGGATGAAATTCTGTTGCTTATGGAGCATTTAAGTTTCATTTTAATATAGGTGCAGACATGTGAGAAATATAAAAGTTTACAGAGGCAAATCGTGTTTGGAAATGAACTTCAGCCCATGATTAGTAGTTTATCTACTGTTAAAATTGTTACCAACTTCCATAAACATGAATCATATTGGTTTTTCTGTTTCTTGATGGCTAATAATTGGTCCAACTTGGACACTATTAGGCTATAGAGAGTCTGAAGAATTCCAGGTTTTTAAACTAGTCTCACTTCGAGGTAGTGAGTATGTTCTAGAACTCTTTTAACAATTATGATAATGATGTAAACAAGGTGCCTCCTAGAGTGTATTTGGCCAACCTCATTGAACACTACTGTGGTGACTTCCCTTCTGAATCTTTCCTGGATCTCTTATCACTGACGTTTCTTCATGGGTCGGTCCATCTTCTGCACCAGTGATAAGGATGCAGTTCATGAAATATATATTTAATACTCAGTTCTGGGAGTAGGGAACAGTGCTCTAAAGAGTACATCAAGATAGAAGCTTTGCTCCAAGGCATTAGTCACCCCTTTAAGGATTTACTGTGTCACAGCATGATTTGTTGATTTTATTTCTTATGGTTAAGAGATTGCTGTTATAGAGATGGCAAGTCTGAAGCAACCTGGGCTACAGAGAAGACCTTAGTTCTCAGAAGATACAAACAAACAATTAAAACTTTCAAAATATTAAAAGAACGCTGCAACTCTGCTTTTATACCTTTTAAATTTCTTTCCTATTTTTATATAAAAATTGAGGCATACCCATTCTCTAGGATTCGGTCCAAAATAATATATATATATTGTGTGTATTATATGTATGTATGGCAAGATGTGTGTGCATGGCCTTGTGTTGATCAGAGGACAGCTTCGTAGTTTTGTGCTTGTAAACGATGGTCAACAGGGGAAAAAAAGAGATTGAGTTTTGAGTCCTAATAGTTCATAATTCTCTGAGTAGAAAGCCTTCTACACCAGACTCTCCTTAACTATGAAACAAATACCTTGGACATTCTCTTCAAAACTTTTGTTCTGAAGTTTCAGTTCTCAGCATCTCCTCTCCCAATCCATAGGAAAAAACACTTTCTCTTTGGAGTCTAAACAACCTGACAGTGTGGAGCCTTGTTCTCTTTGGTTTTCACTGTGCTGGTCGACGGAAGGGGAGTGGGTTAGGACAGCGGCTGCCTTCTGTTGTTCTCGAGGTGACCCCCCCCCCACCCCACACCACCACGGGGGAATTGATGGGGACATTTTTGATCACTTGATTTACCTGCTCCCATTGACTTCGTGCTTTTGAAGTGTGACCAAGCTTTTGACAACTCTTCTTTCGTTAATTCACAGAAGAAAAAAGCTTTGGGGAGAAAAAAAAATGGTGCTTGATGTTAAGAGGCAACTAAATTTCTTTGCTGTTTGTTTTTTGGACTTGTATTAAAGAAAATTGTGAAACTGTAATGACTAAGCGCATATTTCTGAAGGTTTTTACTTTGTTTATTTCCTTCATAAAAAACAAAGCAAAACAAAAACCCCAACAACAACAACAAAAATCAAGCAAACCAGTAACTTTTAACCCTAATTTATTTTTACTCTTCAAGTGACATTACTTTTAACTGGCTACATTTGGATAATAAAAGCCACAGATTTTAAACCACTTAGTAATTTGGTTTCATTTTTAACACAAATAACACCTTTTCATCCATTTTATATAAACTTCAAACAACATATGTTTTAACTTACTGCCAAATAAGAAGAAATGTGTTACATTAAAGTGCATGTTGTTTGCTTGCGCATTTGGAAATACCATTCATTTTATAGCAATTTCGAGTCATTTTTCTGTCACTCTGTATTCCTATTCAAAGAGACACACAGAAACCCTCACTCAAAACAACTCCCTTAGGGTTTACTCCTGGGTGTCAGTAGGTACCAGGGGGAGGTACAATATACCCCAGGCTTAGGTCATGGAAATGCCAAGTCTTGGTGACTTGCATTTAGTATTGTCCTTTGAATTGTGTCTGCCTGAAATTCTGTGAGGAGTATTTTAATATGTTTCTTTTATGCATAGCTGTCAGGGGCGGGGGGGGGGGGGGGGGGGAGAGGGAGAGAACACTTCACTTTTTCCCTTTCCTTTTTTATATAAAAATTTAAACATGCCAGTCTCTAGGATTTGGTCCAAATTGAAAATATACTATTGGTGTGTGTGTGTGTGTGTGTGTGTGTGTGTGTGTGTGTGTGTGTATCATTGACCAATGTGTATGATATGTACACATAGACATGTAGTTATCAGAGGATGACTTTGTGGGTTATTTCTTTTCCTTCACCTTTATGTGGGTTCTGGGAATCTAACTCAGTTTTCCAAGCTTTTGTGGCAAGTGCCTTTATCTGCTGAGCCATTTTTACCCGCCCATGGATCAATATTATTTTTTTCTAAAATTTTTATTTTAGAAAAAATGTTTTGTCTGTATGTATGTAACCCAGGTATGTGAAGTACCCAAAGAGGACAGAAGAGGCTCTCACATCTATGGGACTGGAGTTACAGACAGTTGTAGGCCGTCATATGGGTGCTGGGACTCGAACCCCAGTCCTCTGAGGTACTTAACTATTGAGCCATCTCTCCAGAAACCTCCCTTCGAAATTCTAAATTATGAATTACTAAAGGGTAGCAGCCATGTAGAATGTGAAATGTCGATAACGTTGAGGACCAGGTCAGGAAAATGGAAGCTTTTCAATGTTAAGGGGCAATTCAACGTGATGGGTTGTTCTGAAGTAGTAAACATATTAGAGGATTTCAGAGCCTCAGAATGTGTTGTGTTTTTGTGCTTTGGGGCACAGGGAGACTTCTTTTTGGTTGACCACTCTGAGGAACGAAGGACTCAGCAGACGTGGGCACTGTGTGTATTTTGTCTCTAATTAACTGGGTAACCTTGGGCGAGTGATTTATGTACTGGGCCCCAGCTTTTCTACAACCACCAAGTTTCGGTTTGGACGTGAGAGCGAAGCCAGCGACACCACTCCAGGGTAGTGTGTGTGAGCTCGGGACACTAGTGCTGGCAGGCGGTGGGGGGCTAGTGCTGGTGTGAACCGGCTAGTGCTGGTGTGAACCGGCCCATGGACGCAGTGCAGAGGCAGGCGGTGGTAGGTTAGTGCTGGTGTGAACCGACCCATGGACGCAGTGCAGAGGCAGGCAGTGGGGGGCTAGTGTTGGTGTGAACCGGCCCATGGATGCAGTGCAGAGGCAGGCGGTGGGGGGGGGGGGGCACCCTGCAAAGCTACTCACACCATGCAGGCACGGCATCCACGCAGAAAGTTTTATTATTAGAGGGGGGAGGGGAGAAGGAATAGAGAGAAGGGGGAGAGAGAGAGTGAGGGAAAGAGGGAAAGGGAGGTGTGCACTGTCTCATGGCGAGAAAACGCGGAAGACAGGAGGAAGAAGGGAGAGGGGTTTTCTTTCTTTTTTTTAAAAGTTTTATTTATTTATTATGTATACAGTGTTCGGCTCGCAGGTTTTTTTTTTCTTAAAGGGGGGCTTTACATAAGATGACATCAGGACTCTGAGCAGGTCCCCAAGGGGCGGTTCAGAATGCTAACAAGTGGACATGGCATATGGAGGTACTAACTCGGGTTATTAAAAATATTTAATAATATGGGGGCTGGAGAGATGGCTCAGAGGTTAAGAGCACTGACTGCTCTTCCAGAGGTCCTGAGTTCAATTCCCAGCAACCACATGGTGGCTCACAAACATCTGTAATGAGATCTGGTACCCTCTCCTGGCCTGCAGTCATACATGCTATATACATAATAAATAAATAAATCTTTAAAAAAATATTTAATAATATGGATGCTTCATCTTTTTTTTTCCACATTGGACTATAAGGTCAATTTCATAACCATCAATAAAAGGTTGGTTAATAATTTTCCTCAGCAAAAGATAACTGTTTTACTAGAGGATATACCCCTGTATTTTTTAATGGTAGTTTATTTTCCTATGCTTTGAAAGTTTTGTTGAGGAATTATTAAAGCTTTTTTTCTAGAGTCTGTGGAGCAGACTCCTCTCTGGCAAGGGGGAGGTCCTCTGCCATCTGAGTGGCTAGTTAATGGGTTCATGGTCCACCCTGCCTGCCTTCCTCTCTCCTGTATCAAGGTGCCTGGATCACAGGACCACACCGGGGAGTGACAGAGAAGTCTCCTGGAGCATCTTTATGGTCTAAGACAACAGCGTACCCCAAAAAGCTTAGAAAGGGTCACTTCTTGAAAAAGAGAAGTGTTTTGAGAAGTCTGTGTCCTGTAGCATTTGAAGTTGTACAAGGGAATGTGTTTTTGAAAGAAGAGAGCTTAGGGTTACTTAAGACATAGTAGGCCGGGCGGTGGTGGCGCACGCCTTTAATCCCAGCACTCGGGAGGCAGAGCCAGGTGGATCTCTGTGAGTTCGAGGCCAGCCTGGTCTCCCAAACGAGTTCCAGGAAAAAAAAAAGACATAGTACTAACTGCTTACAGAAAAGGAGGCTCCATTATGCAAGGAAGATTGAAATCAAATTATAATTAGTGTAGTGGAAAATTGGAAAACGTCCCCAGGAAACGTTACCTCACCCGGGCCGGGCTACTTTCAGCTCTGAGACTCTTATGATCAGGACTCTAACTCCTCTTGTCTTTATTTAGCACTTCCTCACGAGGCCTTGGGTTTTTGAAGTTGAGGTGGGTCGGGGGTCGGAGGCTGTCTTCTTTTCTTTGCTTTTCTTATCCATGTCTTACTGGAGTTGATGCCCAAGAGATAACCAGAGGAAAGAATGGCCGGTGTGGAGTCACGGTGGATAGATAGATCATGGCCATGCCATGGAGAATCAAAATGAACGGTACAGCTTAGCCCTGAAAATGTTACCATGGTCTCCTTACTCATGTGATGCCTCTGAGTTCTTCTGTAAGAGTCAGTGTGTGGCTGGGGAGATGACTTAGTGGGTAAAGGCACTGTCGCCCCAGACCAGCATTCAATCCCAGAAACCCACTTGATGGAAGGAGAGAACCAATTCCCTTGGGTTATTCTCTCACTTTATTTATACACATGCCATAGTGTGTATGTGAACACACACACACACACACATACACACACACACTCACAAATGTGAAGAATTGGTATTTGTTATTTTGGAAGACTGATTAGGAAAGTGTGTATAACGTAAAGTTTTTAAATAAAAATAGTTTTAGAGTATGTAAAAAGTGGTAAAGTATATTAATATATTGTCACTTAATTCATGTAACTTGAGTTTGCTTTACATTTTTAAAAGGTTTGTGTTAAATTCAATATTGTCCTTAACTGGTGTGCAAGGAATTCGGTCAGGAACAGTTTATGCTCGCTGTTAATTATCGGCAGTTACATGAACAAAAGAGATTTGGAGCTAGGCTGAAGTATCTAGTCTCTCTCTCTCTCTCTCTCTCTCTCTCTCTCTCTCTCTCTCTCTCAGCTATCACAGTGTTCTTCAAGCAGGGGTGTGTACATTATTGTCCCCCATTAATTGTGATGCCATAAAGAAAGCCACCACTGGATAGCACCTGCCTAAGGTTTTACTTCTCCCTTTCTATTGGACTGCTCTTGAGTGGGTCTAGTTTCCTTTCCTTCAATAATGAAGTTAATGTCCTTCCACGCATCATGGCCTGTCTTAGGCAGATCTCTTTTCTTGTGAAATTTAATACCTAGTAACACAAAGTAAAGAACGGTAAGTACCCCTGCCCTTAAGTTCAGCCAAGTCCTCTCCTCCTGTGTTCAGGGAAGGCTGTGACCACACTGAACCATCACTGAGCTCTAATTGCCTTTAATATCCAAAACATTTGAGGCTTTCCAGATTTCTGTTGCAAGAGTCCTCAGTACAATTTTATGCTGTCTCTTGTATCGACTGAGCTAAAGATTTAACTATTAATTTAACCAGCATTATTACACTTTTCCTGTAGACTAAATCGAGGCTTTTAGAGGGAATTGATCCCTTACTGTCCTATAACAATACAACATATTCAACAGCCATAGTTTTCAGATACCATCGTGCAGTATCGTCAATACTTGCAGAGAGGAACAGCTGTTGTCTAGTGAGTGAGGTGAAAGGTAGCTACTCCCCACCGACTCAGAGAAGCAAAGCTACCCTACTTGGTTTAGAGACGAGCAAGTATGGCTCAGTACAAACTATGGTTGGGCTTCATGTGTATTTCAACAGCAGTCTTCCAGTTTGAACTGAAACAGCCATTGGCAACACCCTTCTTCTACCTGACTTCGACCACAGGCCCTGTAGGCTCGCAGTCAAGATTAGCTGCTGCTGAGATGGGTAGCCATCCTTCTCAGTCCTGTGCACGAGATAGCCAAGCCTTCTGGGAAGAGCTAATAACGGGTGGTCTACATCCCTAAGGGAATACGACTTTGAATTATCTCTCTTCATCATCAATACAGTTGAATAGAGTTTCAGTTTGGCACTTGGGAGATGACATTTGCGTAAATGATGGTAGCCTGTGCTAATGTAAAATGCTTTGCCACACTGGCTGTTTAAATCCAGTGGACAGGCCTGCTGGTGTTGTTAACACCAGTTGTTACATTATTAGTTCAACAGTGGACTTGGACGTGTTAGCCTTTGGCCGAAATTATCTGCAGTCAGAGACCTCAGCCGGTATAGGAAAGGGGGAATGTCCTCAATAGTATTCCTATTTGGAGTATATTTGTTATCAACAATCGCTTTGCTGAGAATGAGACGAAATATAAATTAAAGCCAAATATAGCTTTAAGGACTGCAGCAGAAATTGTGATATTGATTCTATACATCTCTCATTATTACGACTTTAAACTTCGTTAGCTGGTTATTTCACTCCAGCTGGTGTCGAGAATACTGGCAGATAACAGCGCATCTTCGTTCCATTGAAAATACTTTGGTTTTCCGTATCAGAAAACTAGATCATATAACACTGGACAGTGCTTATTTTTCATAAATGAAAAAGGAAACGATATAAGAATTAGTAAGATCAGGACAAAGTCCTTAGACTAAGAAACAAAGAGGGTGCCTAGAGCCCAGTGGATGGGTGTAGCTAGTTTTCGTCACCCTGACACTTGCTAGGGTCACCTGAGAAGAGGGAGCCTCAGCTGAGGAGTTGCCGACATTAGATTGGCCTGTGAGCATGGTTGTGGTCTCAGATTAGTGATTGACTGATGTGGGAGGTCCCCAGGAGGGCCCCACCCACTGTGGGCGGTGCTACCCCCGGGCAAGTGGTTCTGGAATGTATAAGAAAAGGATCCGAGCAGGCCACGGAGAACAAGCTGGTACGCAGCATTCATCCATGGCCTCCTCTTAAGTTCCTGCCTTGACTTCTTGACGATGGACGATGACCTGTAAGCCAAATAAGACCTTTCTCCCCCGAAGTCACCACAGCAAGAAGAAGCAAGCGAGGACAGGTGGGAAGGATTTGGTTTTTAAATCTTACTATTTATTCATTCATTCATTCATTCATTCATCCATCCATTCATTCATTCATTCGAGGTTATTTTGTTTTGAGACAGGCACTCACCTGAGTATAGCTGAGGTTGGCCTTGATACCTTTTGCTTCCACGCCTGGATGTGCTAAGGTTACAAGTCTGTACCAACCATACCCCAGCCATTTTTACTTTTTAAAGATCGTTTTTCTTCATATGACAAAGACAGACAGACAGACAGACAGACAACTTTTTTTAAAAGTCCCATTCATGGGGGAAAAAAAAGTCCTTGCAGAAACAAAGAAGATAGATGTGAAAATAGTGTATCAGTTTATGGCATGCTCTGATTTTTATTTTGCATACCTCCATTTTATGTGCAAGTATTGCATTTATTTTGAGGACCTTGTATTATTCATATATAAGAAAAAAGTTAGGAAAGTAGGGAGGGCAGGTGTGAAAGACTATAAGTTGCCACAGAGGCTGAGAAGGTAGGCTGTGGGCATCGGGTTTGGATCGAGGATATAGACCATCCATTCAGATTCTTTCCCCGCCCCCCCCTTTGGTTTTTTCAAGACAGGGTTTCTCTGTGTAGTTTTGGTGCCTGTCCTGGATCTCGCTCTGTAGATCACAGAGATCCGCCTGCCTCTGCCACTTGAGTGCTGGGATTAAAGGCGTGCACCACCACCACCACCACCACCACCACCACCCAGCTCAGACTCTTATCTACAGTGGATTTGAGGATGGACTCTTCATGTCAGAAGAGGAGTCTGGAACCCAGGCTCGCTGTGAAGTGGGACTCTGGTTGGGAAAGATGTAGTACTACAGAGTGGTCGAAAAGCTAGGTCAGTCTTTGCCATGATGAAATAAATACATCAATGATCGTGGGGTATAGTTAGGCAACGAGTTTCTTGGGACAAGAGTTTTATGTTTGACTTTATAAAGAAAACTCTGATTCTGAGGAGCCTCTTGCAATTCAGGTTTATGTCTATTGAGAGAGACATCACTGTGAGCTTCTATTATGATTGCTACCAGAAAGGAACAAAATTCGGTCCCTGTAGAGAACTTCAAGACAGTGAAAGGACCTCAGCTTGCAGAGGGGCAGCTTGTGCTAACAGGTAGAAACAGTAATCTATTCCTCAGTTTTGGTGATGACCCATGCAAGATAATTTTTGAAATTGTGTCATGTAAGGTTAGGCTCTTATACCAAAAAAGCAAGAAAAAGAGGCTATCTGTTATTTAACCGAGCAGGTTAATTAGTCCTTTGCCAAGTTAGACATCCAGGACAGTGCTATACACATCCATATGTTTTCTGTGTAGGGTTAAGATCTATACAGCTAAATTTAGCCATTAGCGTCACTTAGGAGATGCTCCTCTTTTGTTAGATTTCTTTGGCAACAGCTAGCCATTCTGTTAGCAGTGGTTTTGATGATGAAATCCCGTAATTCAAGAGCTTGGCTTATTCAACCAAACTGCTACCTTGGGCAGTGCTGGACCAACTGTGAGGGGTCTGTTTTCTTGAGACCTGGAAAGCTGTTCTGTTTGCTAAACAAAGGAATTGTTGATTTCAGTGATTTAATTCCCCTTTTGGCTAAAGGCAGCTGAACGAAAACAGTGCTTATTTGGGAAGGAATCTGTTGCTAAGGCAACTGATATCTCCTTAATTGTTGGCCAATATTCCCATATGAGATTGGTCTCTTTTGATAGTTGGAAATAACCAAATTATCCTGAACATTTTCAAGTCTCGAATTCAGTGTGATGGTGGGGAAAGTGAAGAGAATTTATTTCAAATCTATAATCAGATACCTTTTGTTTGTGCTGGCATAGTGAAGGGAGCCTTGCTTGTGGTTGCAAAAATATAGGTAACCACATGGCATTTGCCAAATCCCCTTCATTGTAAGGGACCTCACTACTTAAGATCAGTTGCCGTGCTAAGATTAATGACCTATCCTCAATCTTTTTTTTTTTTTTTTAAATTGAATTCTTTGATGTCTGTAAGAAAATATAATATGTCTAATCGGTCTTTTATCCTCAGGAACAGGCTGATATTACGCGTTTGTAAGTACTCTTTGAGTAATTATGCTAACAAGGACCGTCTTCAGAGCTGTCTGCAGCCATTTGTGTGAAATTCTTTTCTTAACTGTTTCTCCTGGTGCATACGCTGACCTTTAGAGAGTGACCTCTTTCTGCCTATTACTTTGTAGGATCATGTAAAAGACCTATGGTTTCTTGTCTCTTGGCAGTACGGTTGTTTGATCATTTAAAATTAATTGAAGCTTTAATGTAGCCAAAGCTCAAGGTCTAGTGTACCCATATCATACCTCGTACCTCATACCATTCCCCTTTAGTGTGAAGGGCACACTAAGAAACCAGTACAATTCTGAGGAAGCAGAGTTCGTCTTTATAATTTTATTTTCACAGGAAAATACTTACTGTGGGTCATAGGGAGCACACATTATCCCGTCCTTACAACAAAATGGGAACTTTTGTTCTTTGGTCCTTGTCCTCTGACTGGGTAGAACCTGATGAAATTCTTCCAGTGTTACCCAGGGTATTCCACATCTTCCAGGGAGGTGAACACTGGGTCCCGAAATGTGACTCTCTGGTATCTGTGGAAGCATGTGGTTTTCAGGAGCGTCACATGAGAGGCTTTGTCCCCGAAGCTCTGTGTAGTCTGTTCTGCGATACCTTTGGGTTGTTTACATGCTTCCTTTGGATTAGTCTTTCCACGTTTCATTCATGGGGATGACATTGGCTTTACACCTTGGGTTGAATTGAATATACAAAGCTCTGTATTATGTATCGGAACACTTGAGTTTGATTCCTGAACGTATTTATTATCTATTCTAGACTCACGGCATTTCACTTTTCATTTTAAATAGCTTGAAGAAGTAAATACAGATAAGATTCACTTGATGAAAATATTAAAATACATGAATGGGGACAATAGCCTCCAACACTGTTGACTAGAGCAGAAGTGGAAACCAGAGTGGAGTTCGAGGTGGCGTTGTCCTGATCCTCTCTTCAGTATGGCCAGCCTAGTCTCCCTGGGTGGCTTTTCATTTCTGTTTCCTCCTCCTCCTCCTCCTCCTCCTCCTCCTCCTCCTCCTCCTCCTCCTTCTTTTGTTTGTTTTGTTTTTTGAGACAGGGTTTCTCCGTGTAGTTTTGGTGTCTGTCCTGGATCTCGTTCTGTAGACCAGGCCGGCCTCGAACTCACAGAGATCCGCCTGCCTCTGCCTCCAGAGTGCTGGGATTAAAGGCATGCGCCACTGCTGTTGGCTTCTTTCTTCTTTAAAGAGCATGTTTTTCAGTATCTGCTGAAGCTACTCCATCTCAGACTACATTATAAGCTTGAAGTCAAGCATGTGATACATTTTAAGTTTGTCTCTTTTTAAACAGCTCTGATGACCTTAGATCTTACTTAAAATCCGATCAGGGCAGACCTATCATTGTTCCATGAAAACTGTGTTTGTGTTCTTTTGCAATTTTGTACTTAGAAATATTCCGGAGGTTTAGTTTCAGCAGTGCAATCAATGAGATTCCAGGGCTACTGTAGTAAAAGCTAACTTTTTAGAAGATTGCATAGGGTATAGGTCAGGAGAACACTTGCCTAGCACCCATACAGCCATGTATTCAGTTCCCAGTACTGAAAAAGAAAATATGCAATCAGAATTCATTTCTATATTGTTTAGATAATAAAATTTCACCAATTTAGCATGTGCTGAGTTCTGTGCATATAAAACCCATGTCTGCTTTGTCACATGACCATTTTGAAACAAAAGTACAAGTCACCATTTTCTCAAATTCAATGAAAAATCAAAGATGTAGAGAAGACACTGATTAGCGTTTTTCTTCACTTTGTTTTAAAAATTGTATATCTATTTATTTTTTTCTGAAGACCAGGACTTAGTGCTAATTTTTCAATTTTCATCATACATTTGAACAACTGTTATATACTTCGTGTATTTTTAAATAGACATATTACAAATCTTATCTTTGTACACACTTATATGACAATACTCTTTCTTTCTATGATGAAGATTTTTTTTTTCCAGTTTCAATCTAGATTTTTTTTTCTTTTTTTGGCCAGCGTTTTATTTACTTTTAGCTCTGTTTGCTGTCTGTCATTCTTCAATTTGTGTGTGTGGTTTACGTGCTAGTGCACGTGTGTGTTCATGTGTGTGGGCACGTGTGTGCAGGTACATGTATGAGCACATAGAGGCCAGAAGTTGACACCAGGTGTTCTCTTCTGTCACTTTTCACCTTATGCATGGAGACAAGATCTCTCACTTGAACTGGAGCTTGCCAAACTGGCTAGTATAGCCTACCCCGTTGCTCTGGCAACCCTCTGTCTGTGCCTCCTGAATGCTGGGGTTATCAGAGGGCTTCCACACTCTTCCAGAACTTATGTGGGTGCTAGGGATTTGAACTCCATCCTGCTGAGTTTCACTACCAGCCACCTCCCCAGCCGTCTATATCTGCTTTCCCCCTGAGAATCTGTACTTAGTTCTAAATTCCAATTTTTTTCAATAAATCTATATAGCCAGTGACCAGTATGGGTCCAGTGGCTTTTAAAGTATGCTTTGCCACATAGACTTATATTTTTCTTCTTTCTGTTATGGAGAATTTTTTTTGTCAGCATTTTGTCTGTTTTGGTCTCTTTTCAGAAAGCATTGACACTCTCTGGTGAGACACTTTCATCGGGTGAGAGAGAACTGTGGACTTGTGTGGTGCCTGCACCCGAGAATGTAAAGGAACATAAGTGAATGTTCCGTCACAAGGTTGAAAGAGTCGGCTTCAGATGCAAATGATTCTGGTGGAATCGAGAGCTGCAATGTCAAGTAGAAGTGAGGAAAGGGACTTGCAGAGTCTAAACTTTCTATCCCCTGGTCTGTATGACCTGTCTTACTCCATTTTCTTGATATTTTCTCCAACTGAGAGCATGACCTCCATTTATACTTTAGCTCTATCAGAGGCTGTGCCAAGTTGAAACACTATTTTGGGGGAATATTTTTACTGTTCTGTAGTTCAGTTCAGATGTCTGAATTAACACATACAACAGAAAATGCAGAGGCTATCCAGGCCTTTCCTTAGGCAAAAATTTTCAAATAGATAGCAACCTTGATCTTTGGTGTTTCCTAATTTATCAGGCAGAACCATTGTTTGAGCTGGTTCACCTCTCATAAACCCTGTCCTGGGCACATCATGCCCTCCAGCTCCATCATGTCCTGGGCACCCTCCAGCTCCATCATGTCCTGGGCACCCTCCAGCTCCATCATGTCCTGAGCACTCTCCAGCTCCACCATGTCCTGGGTACCCTCCAGCTCCATCATGTCCTGGGCACCCTCCAGCTCCATCACACCCATGGCCCGCTCTCCACTTCCTGGTCCTTTCTGTACTGCAGGCCTACTCACCTCCCATTCTATGACACCCTCTCCACTTCCTTTAAAACTTGCCAGTCCTGGGTTGGGAGGATGGCTCAATAGAAAAGGCTGTGTGCTGTGCAAATCTGACAACCCAAGTTTGTTACCCAGATCCTCTGCCCTCTCACTTGTACACACATGCACACACACACACACACACACACACACACACACACACGCACGCACACACTAATAAATGTCTGTACCTTATTCCAATCCCTCTGTAGTCCATTATAGAAATAAATCTAATAATACATTAATCACATTCAGCTGATAGTGCGCTACCCTGTCTGGTTTGCTGTGTCAGTTAGAACACTGACTTACTCAGCTTTGTGGTACAGAATGTTTTATACTACCTCAATGCATGTTCATCAAAATATTTTATCATTTTTTTCTTGTTTGTTTTCAGATAAGGTCTCATTACGTAGCACAGGCTGGCCTCCAGCTTGTGCTGATCTTCCTGTCTTAGCATCTTGAGTGATTAGAGAGTATAGATGTACACCACCACGCCTGAAAAGGTATTTATATTAAAAGAAAAATGAATACCAAATGGCTAGCGTGCCTGCCCACTTTCAATATTCATTGGTTTAAATACGACATTTCAACTGATAAGTTATACTCAACCTTCATATTCCTACTGATAAATGAAAACCTTTAAATGGAAATAATATGTGTAAATAGAAATAATTTTGAGGGATAGTGAGAGTTCCTGTTTTTACTTCAGTAATTACTTTTAGTATGTTTGAGATGACGGTTGTATGCTATAATTCTGTCAGGTTTGTAAAGCATATATTATAGGTAAACTTTGGTTTGTTAAATTTTAGAGCGACCTTTTTATTCTCTTCACGTTCTTTTTCTTACAAAATAATGCAGCAAAGAAAGAACAAAAGTCTATTCAAAAATGTGATTTAATTATTTAAAAAATATCTTCCTCATATTCCATATTTCTTTTGTTGTTATAATGACCTCCATTTTTTAGTAATTATTACCTCTTCTGCATGTGCCATTCAAGTTTGGTACAAGAGCAAACAGTAGAAGTACTTTTAGCTTATTCTTGTTAGAAATTCTGCATATCAAAATCAACTCTTCCGGGAAGGTGTGGGAAAGCAGGAGCAAAGAAAAGAAAGCAAGATAGAGTGCTTCTTGCTAGGACCTTTATGGCCTGTTGGCAGATCAAATAACTATATAACTATATGTTTGCATATATACACACACACACACATATATATATATGCATGCGGCCTATTAGCATATATTTGCATATATGCATATATATGCAACCTATTAGCATGCAAGGATAATCTTAAGTTCTAAAATATGGGAAAGAACTAACCATCTAGGCCTTTAGGGAGAAAAGAGAAATTACGGCATCCTGAAGATGTCAAATAAGTTTTAGGCTAAACTTTGATGGACAGATAAAAGGTAAGAGATCTTCAGATGGAAATGTTAACAAAGCTCCCATCGAAATTCTCAGATCCGCAGTACACTGTGGTGTGTCTGTAGTCCCAGCTCTTTGGGGGAAGGGAGGCTGAGGCAGGGGGTTCACTTGGACTTAGGAATTTGGGGACAGCTTGGCAACACAGTAAGACCCCAACCACATCTCATTCAGGAAGAGGGAGGGCATGGTGGAGGGAGGGGCGAGGGAGGGAGGGAGGGAGAGAGATGAGGTGGGGGAGCCTGAGACTCATAGTTAACACATGCAACAAACTGAGAAAAAGAAAAAAAGATTAACTCCTATCTTCCTCATTGGAAACCTGTCTACACCCAGTTGAAAGCTCCTCCCGTTTTTAAGATACTCTGTTCTTAGCTCTGTGACTTCAACACCAGGCATTTATTCCTCACAGTTCTGGAGGTCGGACATCTGAGGTTAAGGTGTCAGCAGGCTCAATTTCCGGCAGGAGCTCACCTTCTGGATTCTGTCTTCGCATGTCCTGATGCAGGAACCTGGAAAGAAAGACATCTTAGGTGTCTTCCTCTTCTTAGGAGCCTTGCTTGCTCCCATCCTGTAACCTCATCCTCGTGACCCCCGTGTAAACCTTATCAGTTCCTAAGGACCCTGAGGGTTCCCATCCGGGTGGGTAACATTGAGAGTCAGGATTTAAACACATGAGCCTTGGGAGGCAAAGCTCATCAGATGGCAGATAAATGGTCAGCATCGAGAGCTGGCAAGGGTTAGGGTCTGTCCCACCCTTGCGTGGAGTGCCTGGGGGGTGAGAGACATTGCTTAGATGCCTGTAGGACTCAATGTGGACTTAACCTTGTGCCTTCCTTGAGTACTGCAGAGTTGTATTCGTTCAGATTTCAGGTATTTAGAAATGTTTTTGGATTTATGTGGACTGTTTTCTCGAAATTAGCTTCTTGGAAATTGGCTCACCTTATGACTCTATAATAGTGAATATTTGGCTTTAGATACATGTAGTTTACTTATTTAACAACTACTTAATGGATGGCTATTGTGTGCTTCTTTCTGATTTTGGTCCAGGCATTGGTGGTTTCCTGTCCCTGTACTTCTTACAAGGGCAGAATTCAAGTGGAGCATAAAAGCACTTAACTGTGGAAATGTTACAATTATGACTGATGGATGTTTTCAAAGGATTTTCTATACTTTTTATCCTTTCCAATTTCATTTTTATTGTACAGATATTATATGCAAAGTATCGTGCAAGGTTAGGGGTTTACAAACTTCTTCAAAGAGCAGAAGGCAAATCTTTTAGGTTTTGTAGGCCAGGGGCTCTCTGTTGGACTTACACGACTCTGCCATTGTAGTATTAAACTAGCCTTAGACAATTCATAAACGAGTATATACCGCCGTGTTCCAGAGAGGGGGAGGGGAAGGCAAGCCCAAGGAGGAATGAGAAAGGGGAGAGAATTATTGACAATCCTGATGGCAGCCAAGAACGTTGCTCAGGGCTCAGTGAAGCTAAGACGACTGAGCAACAGAAATCACAAGTCCGAAGCCCTGAGATCTCAGTGGGGAGGAAAAAGGCCTGACTGGTTGTGTCCGTTCTTCGTAACATCTGGACTTAGAGACTTCAGGTTTGCCATGACAACCCTGGCGGAGGAAAAAGAGATGAGCAAGGGACAGCCGGGTCTTTGCTGTCCTGGCTGGTACTGCCTGAAACTTGGCTAGTTCCACAGTGCCATCTGAACACCAGAGAGGCTGGAATGCGGCGGAATGCTGGGGTCTCTGTCTCACCTGCAAGTGAAGACAGACAGTGGGCAGTTCGGTCCGATCACTACAGAAGAAAGGATGTGTTCGGGAATGTGAGGGTGTTCCACGTCAGGGCACCGATGATGTCTCTGGAACTATTCCTGTCTCCAAATGGGAAACCGCGATTTCCCTTTTATTTAGAAGGAAACTCTGGAGCATTTCATCTTCCCAAATTAATTTCCTCTATCAAGTGCCTCTGCTTTTTTCTGTGATGTAACCTTTCTGTTACATCAAGAAGGAATTTTGTGAGCAGAAGAAAGACGAAGCAAGCGTTATCTTTCTGCTGAAATGAGGATGTTTTCTGCTGAAATCATGGGAAGCAACTCCTGGATCAATTTTTCTTAGGGGTCAATAATTTAGATTGCCAAACAGCTATCTTTTCCTCTTTTAAACAGGTTTAAATGTGTAATCTCCAAGGATGTCATCAACCTATCAATGTAATAAATGTATTTTTAGAGGTATGTATGTTTAGGAGTTTGTTATACATAACACACTTTTTTATTTTTTATTGTGAGTCATGAACTAAAAAAGATTGAAAAAACTCTAAAGTATTGCTAGGATCCAAGGATAGGAGTTTCTCGGACTATTGCTCCGTGTTATCTGGAGGCCAGCCTATTTGAGAGAAGACATGTAGGCAAAGCGGTTTGTTGCCTTTTGACTTGTGCAACAAACTGTTCTAAAACTTGGTGGAAGAAAGCAAACATTTCACTGTGCTCTTGTGTCGAGAATCAGAAGACCCCAGCTGGTCAGTCAAGGCCTAAGTCCTCCCAGAAGCCACATTTACGGTCCTCCTCCGGGGTCACTCCAGGTAGTTTGGTCTTTCCTTCTTAGAGCGTGGGTGACTTCTAGTCATTTCAGGGGTTCTGTGGCATTTAGCCACAAGAAAGGAGAGCTGCTAGGATGTTAGGGTCCAGAAATCCCCAGTACCGCTTCTTCCATGTTCTCTCCTTGTCAGAGGAATCACAGAAGCCACAGAGCTTCTTGGTTGGAGGGATATAAATCTCACTTCTTGATGGAATCAATGTCAAAGAACTTGAAGCTATCTTTAATATGCTATCATACTTAGTTTATGGTGATTATTCTGGATGGCTGAGCCTGACTTTCAATAGTATGGTAACGTCCCCCCCCCCTTTGTTGAAGTTATTAAGATTTTAAAAAATTACCTTATTCAATTAATTTAACTTTAAAAAAATTTAGTTCTTTTCACTCATTATCATCCAACTTTTGAGATAATTGTAGATTCACACACAGCATAAGACATAATACAGAGAGGCCTTGTGCTGTACAGTATTAATATAGTATCACAACCAGGAAATGGGAACTGAGAAGTACCACTCTTATCCAGACTGTGTGTGTATTCAGGTCTTTAGGACCTGTTCACATGTGGTTATTATGAATCACCAGTTTCCCCACACTCTGGTCTTCAATTTGTGAGTCCAGTGAGAAGGAGCACCCCACGGAGCAAGTCAGATAAAGCAGATTTATCCCATCCAGCTAGGCAGCAAGGGACAGAAGAAGCCTGGGATGTATTGCTAACCAGTCTACCACATCAGAACACCGTCCAGGGCAGATGGAGCCTCCATTGTATGTACTCCACTTTGACCAATCTGTGCTCGGGGTCACATGACCAATGGAGCTGAAGCATTGACAGACATCTTGCTTCTGTGGAGACTGGAGCAGAGCCCAGGCTCCTGTGGGCCGTCTCCTTCCCTCACAGTGTTGCACTCCCTTCACATAATAACTGTTCTAAAGAGCTGCGGAAGAGAAAGGAGGGAGAAGTGAGCTCATGCAAACTCATCTTGGAGGTACGTATAATGAGCGGCATAGTTAAGATACAGAGAGTTCTACCACCACAAGGGTCCTGCCTGGTGTCCTGTTACAACCCGAGCCTACTCCTCCCAGGCCCGAACTAACTAGTTTTCCATAGATATAATTTTTATACTATTTCAAGGATGTTATAGAAATTATGAAGTTACAAAAGCCGGGCGGTGGCGGCACACACCTTTAATCCCAGCACTTGGGAGGCAGAGGCAGGCTTATCTCTGAGTTTGAGGCCAACTTGGTCTATAGAGTGAGTCCCAGGAATGCCAGGGCTACACAGAGAAACCCTATCTCAAAAGAAGAAGAAGAAGAAGAAGAAGAAGAAGAAGAAGAAGAAGAGGAGGAGGAGGAGGAGGAGGAGGAGGAGGAGGAGCAGGAGGAGGAGGAGGAGGAGGAAGAGGAAGAGAGAAAAAGGGAAAGAGAGAGAAAGAGAAAGAAAGAAAAGAAATTGTATGTTATAGATCTTTAGTATTGGCTTTTTCTATTGGATATAGTTTCTTTCAGGTTCATCCCCACTGTAGTGTGGATCAACACTGTTTCTTTTTATTGCTGATTATTGGGCTGTGTTATGGATGGGTACAGTTTGTTTAGTCAGTTACCTATTGAAAGACATCAATAGTTTTCTAGTTTGGGGCTTTTATGAATAAGGCTACTGTGAATATTAAGTTATAATTTCCCCCTTAATAGGAGCTTTTATTTCTCAGAGATAGATGTGGTGTGCTGGAATTGTTAGATTGTAAAGTGATTCCATTTGTAGTTTGTGAGAAAGTGCTGAGCTATTTCGAGGACTCCGCCATTGTATTTCTCCAGGGTATGAGTGATCTAGTTTCCATGCATCCTCGTGGCGTATGCTGCTGCCACTGTCTTCATTGGAGCCATCGGACAGGTGTGCCATGAGATTTTATTAGGCTTTAGATCTGCTTTTCCTTGACGGCTAAATAAGGAAAATCTTTTTCACATTCTTTTTTATCAACTGTATATCTTTTTGGTATCTGTTTTCATGTCTCTTGCCCATTCTAATTGGATTTTTTTTAACAATTGTTTTTTAATTTTTCCATATATTCTACTTTGTAGTTCATTGTTGGATGTGTAGTTTGCAAATAGATTCTCCCAGGCCACAGCTAATCTTTCATCTTCTTTGTAGGGTCTTTTGTTTAATTTGGTAACTCCAAATTAAAATGCAAAATCTGTGGACTTTAATTTTGGATTATGTCTAAGAACTCTTCTAGTTCTTAGCTACTGGATACTTAGATATCAGCCTGAGACACTGTGGCTCCTCCCACCCTGTGTTCTAGCCTTTGCCTGAGACACTGTAGCTCCTCCCACCCCGTGTTCTAGCCTTTAACCTGAGACATTGTAGCTCCTCCCACCCCATGTTCTTGCCTTTAGCCTGAGACACTGTGGCTCCTCCCACCCCATATTCTTGCCTTTAGCCTGAGACACTGTGGCTCCTCCCACCCCGTGTTCTTGCCTCAAAGTTATAATTTCATGTTTCCCGTTGAGTCTGTTATCTAGCTTGAGCTAATTTTATGTAAGGTGTAAGGTTTTGGTGAGAGACATCTTTCTGCGGATGGATGTCCAATTCCTCTATTATTTTTTAAATAGAGTTACTCTTTAAGATGTCAGCTTGTTTCGGTTCAGTGAAGGAGAAGCAAAGAGTTTCTCCCCGTGCCCTTCCAAGCAAAGAGGAAACATAACATGACTAATCACCGAGAGGTAGGGCTGCAAAAGTAGAATAGAATAGGAAAGCTCACATTCGAAGTGAAAGAGTGGAAGATGTGTGAACCTCAGCTCTTCTGCAGAACATGTCTGTTCAAAAGTGTTTCCTGCTGGGCTATGGTTCAAGGTAGAGCCTATGCTTTGCATGTTCAAGGTCCTAGGGTTGATTCCCAATTCTATCCACTCCCAATCCCCCCCCCCCACACACACAAATTTTATGATATAAAATAGCAAATCTTTTCCTTGTATATAAGGATTGTGATTTTCACTGAAACACAGTAGATAATGTTTCTTTTATTATCTACTTTATGTTTCTTGCTTTTTATTATATTTGCTTATAGACCTTGGAGATGGTAATGTATGGTTTTTGTTAACATCTGTATAACTTATTCTTTGTTTTTCTCTTGGAATGAATGTTACGTTAAAATATTGCTTAAGCTGTTTGGGCAAAAGGTAGACTGGGAGACACACCATGACACACCTCAGCTTCCATTTCGAGATGTTATTTTTTATCTTTAGTTTCATTGTTTATTTTCTTTAATTTGATTTTGATTGTATAATTTTTTTTATTATTAAATTTACTTTTTTGTTTTCTTTTGGAAGTAGGTTGCAAGGGCAGATATGGAGGGACAGAGATATGAGTGGGATTGGGGTGCATGATATGAAATTCACAAAGAATCAATAAAATTTTTTTAAAAACCTTGCTTGTGATAAACTGTAATTCTCATTGCAGTGGACTCGAAATAAAAATACCTGTGAGTCCAGAATCTTAGTGCTAACATTAGGTATTTTCCATAGTTTAAACATGCATACCAAATGGAAGTTCTGTAATGAGTGTGCATACTGACTGATTTTCTCCCAAAATTAACTCCGTTTAAACCATCCTTGCTTTTTGTCATATTTCAAAATGTGTTAGCTAATACTACTTTCAATAATCAAGGTATCATTTTTATCTTGCAAATTTATGCTGATCAAAAAATCTTCCAATTTGAAATGTTTATAAAAATGACGGTGTGATAGAGCGGCAAACACACTCTTTAAGGTTGTGATTCTGAAAGCTCACAGGCTCCAAGGAAGGCACCACCTCTGAGAGGAGCGTTGTCATCGGTATTATTTACCTGTTCATTTTGGAATTCGTAAAAATTCTCTTTTGGGGGGAAATTTGAATATGTGAGTCCTTATCATCAGAAAGGAATAGAAAAATTGAAGGCAGTTGGAGCTGAATAGAAGTTATTAGTGATCTTAGCTTTGACTGAAATGACAGATTAATGGCTAAATTTTCTTCTACTCCACGACTGTTGAAACTTCTAGCTTGCTTCAGGAAATCCTTTTTGTCATTACGAACTGAAGGCTAAAAGCAAGGCGGTTTTAATTTCAATTTCGAGACCCCAACAGGAGATTCTTAGTGACCTTCACTCACAACCAAAACTGCTTTTTCTTTGGGGCACATTCTGTTTTCAGTCGTTTGCACTATTGTGGATCACACAACATCACATTTTCTTTTTATTGACTGGAGGGAAAAAAATGGCACAGAGCAAAATTTTTGGTCTACTCTCCTTTGGAGCAGGATATGGTATGTCTTTCTGTACCAGGCCTGATTTCATCTCATTTTTTTCTTCTTATTTTTCTTTGTTCTGATTTCCTGCCAAATTCTAGAAATTTTGTAATAATATCACAGATAATAATTCCTTACAGGTGTTCATTCCTTGTCATGTTTTCTACATATTGCGTCTCGTTGAAAGCCTAACATCCCACAGAGATAGGTTCTCTCATTCATCCCATTTTACTGATGAAATGAAGGTTAAGTCCAAGACGGTGTGCAGTTAGTGTGGGACTTGTTTCAGATCTAAACCACCATTACTGATTTCTTCATCTTGGAAGCTCTGCTATGAAAAAATGATCAGGTGCCCCAAGTGGCATGTTTAATTACACAGTTGTTGGCTGTTCTGATGTAAGAAACTTAACTAGTCACAGACTGGTAGCAGACAGCTAGTTGCCAGTCTGGATCAAACTTTGAGTAGCATTGTTCCAGAGTGTTGTACAAGTTAGCCAAGGGAAGGCTCTTAACTTGTGTCTTAGGGTTTCTGTTGCTCTGAAGAGACACCATGACCATGGCAACTCTTATAAAGGAAAACATTTAATTGGGATTGGCTTACAGTTCAGAGGTTTAGTCCATTATCGTCATGGCAGGGAGCATGGCAGCATGCAGGCAGACATGGTGCTGGAGAAGGAGCTGAGAGTTCTACATCTGGATTCTCAGGTAGCAGGAAGAGAGAGTGACACTGTACCTGGCTTGAACATCTGAAACCTCTAAGCACACACCCCCAGTGACACACTTACTCCAACAAGGCCTCACCTCCTAATAGTGCCACTCCCTCTGAGCCTATGGGGCCATTTTTATTCAAACCACCACAGTGCATATGTTTCTTTTTAAATGTTCAACACTTATGGCCTGAAACTTTAATAAAACACAACAGAACGCAGTAATGTCCAAAGTCTCTGGAACTGGAGAAATGGCTCAGTTGGAAATGCTTGCCATGTAAACATGAGGATCCAAGTTCCAATCCCTGGAGCTCACATAAAAGCTGGGACCAGCAACAACTATCTATAACCATAGGCTTGGAAACAGAGGTTGGGTAGAGATGAGAAGGGCTTATTGGCCAACTAGTCTAGATGAATCTTTGAGCCTCAGGTTCATTGAGAGACCCAGCCTCTGAAAATAAGGTGCAGAGTGACTGAGGAAGACATTCAGTATTGACCACTGACCTCTACATACATTCTTGTATGCATACATGCATACACATTGAATTGCGTACCTGCACATACACACAAACATTTTTTTTCTTGTAGTTTATGTAATTTCCTAGTCTTGATCAAGTAACAGTTCATTTATAAGCAAGCATGGGCAGTGAGTTATCAGTTATGATTTATAGTGAGAAGGAAAGTGTTATTTCCAACATCAATATGAGTGTTACCTGGTTTGCCTTCGTCACACTGATGGGCATGGCAGAGCAAACGTTAATCGTGTCTGGGATCAGCACTTTCGACTTCACAGTTTGCACATAGCTAGTCACCACTGGGGAGCTAGGTCCCCAGAAGGGAATTCCCACCACAGAGATTTTAGCATGCAGCTTCTGTATACTGGGCTTGTTCCTGCCCTAGAAAAGATGTTTCTCTGCTTCCCTCACACCTACAGCTGTGTCAGGCAGGGCTCTGAACTTTACTCTGATGAAGATCCCATACAGGATCTCATCCATGGGATGAGAGGATGTCCTATCCACAAGGGACCGTTGCAGGGACCCCATATAGGTCAAAGCATGCAGGTCTGTATCTCTGAAGGATGTGTGGCTGGGGGATGCGCAGTAATAGGAAAGTATGATGTGGATGGATTGTACAATTTTAGGTGGGAGATATTTTTCTTTTAGTCAAGTAATCATGTAGGAGGTGATCCTGGTCATTACTACCTTGTTAAAGGTGCTAGAGCAAATGTGGTGTGGCTTCTGGTGAGACTTAAACTTCTGTAGTTAACACTGGAGTGCAGGGAGTAGGTAAGAGCTAATGCGGACATGCCAGGGTTTGCTCAGGGTCTGCATCCGCGACAGTATTTCTTCTTTGTTCTTCTTTTGTTTTAAAGGAATTTGAGATTATTTTAAATAACAAGAAGAATTCCTAAGGTGAGTAGAGTCTCACATGCCCTCCCCCCACCTCCCTTAGCATTATCAACCTCCTTCACCACAGAATGATGACTTGTATTCAGGAAAGCAGCATTGATAGGGAATTCTCAGCGGCTGTGAGACCTTGTTCAAAGGTCATCAGGGTTTTCACGTTCTCACTTACACCCTCTCTGTGGTCCGTGGTCCAACCTAGGACCACAGATTGTGTTTAGCTTTCATGTTTTCTAAATCTCCTTATCTGTGATAATTCCTTAGTTGCTCGCTGTCTCTCATCTCCTCAATAGTACTGGTCAGTTATTTTGTAGGGTATCTCTCGATGTGAGTTTGTCTCATACTGTCTCTGATACGTGGAGGTTTTGAAGTTTGGCAACACTATCACAACAGAGATTTCCTCTTCCCATTAAATGACATCAGGAAGTTCATGACATCATTTGACGTTTTTACTGGTGATTTCTAGAAGGTGGCTTCTAGGATTTTCTATTGTAGCACTATCATTTTTCCTTTTCCAATGGTGTCTTTTTTATTTTAATTTTAATTTTATTTTGTTGTTTTTTTTTTAATTTGGTGTTTTGTTGTATGATATTTTGTTTGTGTTCTGACAAAACTTACCTGGAGATCAGAGGGCAGAGATAGCCACTAGTTAACCATAGAGGTCAGGCAGTGGTGGTACACACCTTTAATCCCAACACTTGGGAGGAAGAAGCAGGAAGATCAGGAATTCAAGGCCACCCTGGGCTACACCAGATTGAACCAGTCTAAAAGAGAAGAGCAGACAGTGGTGTCCCATGCCTTTAATCCCAGCACTAGGGAGGTGGAGACAGGAATATAAGGTGGGTGGAGACAGAATCTCAGCCCCAATTCAATCTGAGGATTACTAGAGGTAAGAAGTTTCTAGTGGCTGCTGCTCTGCTTCTCTGATCTCCAGGCAGGCTTTCTTTGTCAGAACAGAAACAAAACATCACACAGCAGTGTTTTGCTTGCATATATGTCTGTGTGAGGATGCTAGATCCCCTGTAACTGAAGGTATAGACAGTTGTGAGCCACCATGTGGGAATTGAACCTAGGTCCTCTGGAAGAGCAGCCAGTGTTCTTAGCCGCTGAGCCATCTCTCCACCCCCCATTTTCCTTTTTAATGAAGAGATATTTGGTCCGGAGATAACCTGAGATTATACAAATATTCTGCTTCTCATCTACCTCTAGTCTGAGGTAGGTCAGTTATCCACCAATTAATCTACCCCTAGTCTGAGGTAGGTCAGTTATCCACCAATTAATTCTAGGGTCTCCATTCTTATTCAGTGCATCTTATTTCTGTAAATTGTCTGAATTTAAGAGGAGACTTTAGCTGAGGGCTCCTGCTCCGGCTGTTTCTTTTCTTCTCTTGAACTGCCCTTGCTCTAGACGGCGGCTGTTTCGTGCTTGGGTCCCTCATCTCATCCTTGTCCCAGTTTGACTTTTCCGATGAGGCCGTTTTGACCACCCTATTTAATAACACTACAGACTGCCATCTCCAGCATCCTTGCTCCCTCAACCTCCTTTCCCAATGATCTTTTTGCCTCGTGTTTCGCTTTTCTTATCACAGCTCCCGTCTTCTGGCATCATTCCACAGCTTGCTCCTCCTGGTTGCCTCTTCTTCTTTTTTTTGGGGGGGGGGGGGTTTCGAGACAGGGTTTCTCTGTTGTAGCTTTGTGCCTTTCCTGGATCTCGCTCTGTAGACCAGGCTGGCCTCAAACTCACAAAGATCCACCCGCCTCTGCCTCCCGAGTGCTGGGATTAAAGGCGTGCGACAACACCGCCCGGCTTGGTTGCCTCTTCTTTAGCTCGGTGTGATTTTGACTTTCGAGTGATAACATTATAGACAGCAACATTCCAAGAACTTCCTCTGCAGGTGGGTGGAGGAAGGAGCCCAGTGAAGGTGTTCTTCTGGCTCCATCATCCTTCAGCCAGCTGGAGCGCTTTTATGGCTTCTGCCACTGACCAAGTTGATCAGAACAGAAATCACCTGATGTTTGTTTTCATGTAGTTTTGTACATCGAGCAGTTCTTTCCTGTCGTCTTTCCTGAGTTGTTTTTTCTTCCCTTTCTCTTGGGGAGTTGCAGTGCCGTGTTTCAACATGAAGCTCCCACCTCCTCACAGTCAACACTTTGACTTTGGACTAACAGCTTCACCTTTTCTGTGACTCATTTTCTTTATAAACTGAGACTAATAAATCATAGGTTTGCTGTAGGGATAAAATCAGAAAACACGCATCAAGCACTTAGCAAGGCACCAGCATGTCGTAAGCATCCCGTGAGTGGCAGCTCTTATTATTATTATCTGGCTCTTAGGGATGTATTTTAAACATGGCGCAAAGCTGTCCTTTCATTTGTCTCATTTTGACAGGATACCTCATCTTCTGACCCACATGTACCTAAATTTCAAGAACGTTTTCTGTACCCTTTCATTATCGCTCGCCTTTCAAAAATCTCCTACCTTTCTGCTCTGTCTCAATTCCTGGGACACGATGCCACTAAACTTAAACTACAATAAAAGGAGGCTAGCAGTTCTGCTGTATTGGGAAGCCAGCTAGTTAAGGACGACACTGGAGTTTTCCCACCGAACTATATCTGTGTACATTTTTGAAAGGCCTGATCTATAGCAGGCTTAAAAGCATTTTTGTTGTTGTTTCTTGAGATAGGGTTTCTCTGTGTGACCCTGGCTGTCCTGGAACTCTGTAGACCAGGCTGGCCTCCAACTTAGAAATCTGCCTGCCTCTGCCTCCTGAATGCTGATATTATAGGAATTCGCCACCACCAGCCAGCTTAAAAGTAAATTTTATTTGTTTTATAATTTAATCTTTTTTTTTCCTGAAAATAAGATGAACACACACACACACACACACAAAATAAACAGTAGTATTGCTAGGACCACCTGAGAGCCTGGGCCTATTCTGACATATGTTTTTCTCCATCTTTGTATGTGAAGCCGCTAGAAAAACAAAGCAAAACAAAAACCTATTGAGTGACTTTGGGTGTTGGTCAGTTCTTCACGAGAAGTCATGCTTTTTATGGGGGGGTGGGGCGGGGAATGTAAGTGAGGGCTTTGGTAGCCTGCTGTATTTATTTATCCTCAAGATTGCTGCTGGCCATGTATTACTTCCAGGCCATACAGTGGAAGAGATGCTTTTGGACAGCCCTTTTGAATAGCCCACTGTAGAGAGCCAGCCTGTGCCGCTTCCCGGCCTGTGCCTGTACCCGATAAACCCTCTGTTTTTTCACACAGAGTTAGATGAGGGCCAGAGGAGCACCCTCAGACATTCAGAATACGAGACTTTAGAAGTACTGATTTAAGTGTGTGTTACACATTTGAGTAGAGTTCCTCTCGGGACTAGAGGCCAGTGCAAATGTGTCTTCCTTTGATCAGAGCCCAAGGCACTTCATCCTCTTTCCCTTCAAGGGTGGGAGCATGTGAAAGGACTCCTGACCATCTTGACTTTCTCTGACAGTGTAGACCAGCGCACCATCAAAGCTAAGTACAGACACGGCCTTCAATCCAGTGCGTAGGGTTGATAACATAGTCCCTTAGCCCTTAGTAGAATCGTGGTGGATGGTTACGTAGGGAAAGAGGAAAAACAGCAGTGAAGAAGAGACTGAGTTGGCTACTATCCTGGTGAGTGTTTGGTCAGCTCAACACAAGCTAGAATCGTTTGGAAAGAGGGACTCTCAATTGAGAAAGTGGCTATAGGCAACTCTGTAGAGCATTTTCATGATTGATGGTTGACGTGAAAGGGGCCAGCCCCCTGTGGATGGTCCCTTCTCTGCCCAGGTGGTCCTGAGCGGCCCGAGAAAGCAGGCAGAGGAAGTCAGGAAGCGGCATTCTTCCACAGCCTCTGCTTCAGTTCCTGCCTCGAGCTCCTGCCCTGACTTCCTTCCGTGATGGAGTGTGGCCTGAGAGTTATCAGCTGAGAGAAACCTTTCCTGAGTTGATTTTGTTCATGGTGCTTTGTCACAGCAATAGAAACGTGGACTAAGACAGCCGCACAGGACTGAGATCTATATCCAGGAAGGGAAAATATGTTTAGGAGGAAGAAAATTTTTACTTAATGTTAGCACCAGGTGACCTACCCAAAATACCTTCATCTGGACTTGGGTGACTGACTAGATAGGTTAGTGTAGAGGAGAGCCAGGTGGCAATGAGGACTTTTCAGGATAGCATGCTGTCAATGGCCCAGGATGTCCAACTGTACCCAATCCAAAGTGTCTCTTCTAAGGGTGGACCAAGCCGGTGCTGTGCGACTCTGACACCAGGGAGCATCAGTTTGTGGTTGATAGGATGTGCTAGGTCGGGAAGCAGAGCAAAGAGCGCTGTGCAGAGTAAACCTGGACGTCTGACTCCAGAGCAAAGGGTGTTGGGGTAATGAGAAAGGCAAAGAAGACCTGGATGCATACATGCACAAACAACAGTGACTTTTCCCGCCGTAGTCACTGCCCCAATTTCAGTGCCTCCACGAGGGCCTGATGCACAAGAGATACTCAAGAAGTGGGTTGGATTGACCACATCAATGCGAGAAATTAATGGTGGAGTATCAGGTCAATATATGCAAGGGTTATTGCTGTTGCAATGATATTCATATTCTCTAGATCATTTTAGAATATTTTAAAATAAGAAGATATTGAAGGAATATGTTGGATATTCATAGATAAAGGTTGTAGCGTTATGATTTGTGGGCTGGGAAGGGACGGCTTAGACTATTTACATGGGAGGGAACTGTTGCTTATAAATCTACACAGCCTCTAGGAAGCTGGATGGTCCTGTGTCGATCATGTGTGTGTGCCAGGTTAGTGGCGAATGAAGGCAACTCAGTAGCTTCTTCTCTGTGCATCGCTGTGGTGCTGGAGGAGGAGTGGCTGAGGGCAGGGAACCGAAGCAGCAGGGTTAACATCACACGATCACCCACAAAGCTCATGTGGAGGAGTAAGCTGGGATCTCACTTGTGGTTTGCTCCTCCATAAGGGAGAGTTTGATCCTCTGCCATGGCGGCTCTTTGGGTGTTGGCCTTCTTGTCTAAAAAGGCGAGTAGGTCTGGTTACTAGTAAAGGCTTTTCAGGGATCAGCTTTCAATTTAGGTTAAGACAGTACCTGTGACATTAGGTCAGACTATTATGGAGAGGCTGAAGGCTCTGGTGAGAAATCCACAGCTTCAACAGAATGTTCTGGAAGAACAAAGGGAAGGAAGTTTGTCAAGGAAATTGGAAATTCATTCACATGTCACCCACAGGCCTACCTACCCATCCCTAGGGAAATCCAAAATGAGTGGACTTACTGTATTCCATAAATCAAAGCTACATCTTTGAAACGTTGGCGTAATCATGGCACCTCTGAGTGAGCCCGTGGTTTGGGAGGGGCAACCGGGAGGAGAGGAGGATATTTGGGTGTAGAAATTCTGAGTTTAAAGCTGTGGCACACTGTGGAGTGTGGAGCAGCTGGTGAAGAAGGGCAGAGAAGCTTAGGTGGGAATACAAGTTGGGGGGGTAGGGTTTGCCCTGTGTTTCCTTCATTGTCCAGCTCTTGTCGGAAAACAATGCTGTAGCCTGTGGCCACTTGGGTTTCAGCTGTTTGTAGTCTCGGAGCACTAGAGTGAGTGTTGCTGTGACAGATGACAGGGTGACAGTACAAAGTAGTGGCTTCCATTTATTAGAAAGAGCAAGAGTGGTAAGGAGGCAATTTACTTTGCCTTTTTTTTTTTCCCTTGAAAACTTCTTTTTGTTGCTAAGGTTCTATCAGAAAAATACACCCTCAAACCCAGAGATGTCTCATTGCTTAGGTCAGGCAAGAGGACCTCATGCAAAACACCCAATGTTCCAGTAATCCTGTTCCAAACCAAGCCAATTTACCTCAAATTTCTTTCACAGTTCTCGTTAGGCTCATGCAGTAAATAAATTAAGTACCTTTCCCACTGGGAGTTTTTTTAGAAACACTTAATGAAGTAAATGCCACAGTGTTAGGTCAGAGGGGAGCCGTGCTATTGGATTATTTTTAGCATGCATTTCCAGTTTAATTTTTGTTGGTTTCTTTTGATCTGTGTTGCCCGATAGTGTGGTCCAGGGGACAGAAGAGATTTGGTTTTGACGTCTAGTGTGTGTAACCAAGTGAAACCCTTTTCCCCAAAGGTTATAAAGTTTAGTCCGGAATTGTCAATTAGCAGCAAAAGAGTTGTGTCTTGGAGAATGGAAGAGATGGACTGTTCACTCTTACCCCTGAATGTTTGTGAAAATCCTATATGTTTAATTATTTTGCCTTTCAAGAAAACGATCTTAAACTATTTTTAAATTAAATGTAATTTAATCATTATAGTTAAGAGACTAACTTGCATTCTTGGAAGACTTTGAGTTACTTAGATAATTAAATGATTTATCAGAAACATACATGGTATTTGTTAACTGAGATTCTGATTATTAATAGATTTCCTTTTAAAACAAAACAAAAACCCATAACCTTGGTCTGCGAAAGACACCAAAAATAAATTTTTCAAAAAGATAGATATTTTTGAGTGAAGACAATGTGGAAGTACAGAGAAGATGCATTGTGGCCAGGAACAGGCTATCTGGGGGAAAATTCACGTTTTGATGAACTCACTCTTCTTAGCAACTTTAGAATTAACAAATTAACAGAGCTGGGTGAATGACAGCAAGGCTTTTGCATCGCCAAATTGTTTGGCAGGGTCTTGTGATTTTCCAGGGCTGTGCTGCGTAACAGCTTGGGAGTTGGTTCTGGAGGAAGGAAAGAAAAAGGAAAGATGATTTTCTCTTTGTCCGGAACTCTCCGATAGCTCTGTTGCTATCTCAACAGGAGCGATGCTCCTAATTTTAACTTGAGACCCATTGTGAAGCTCGCCCAGCCTTTCTGCAATCCCCAGGTAATCAGAAAGTTTGGAAAAGTGTAATGGGAACAAAGTAGAACATGGCAGTATCCAAAGTTGCGGGCCCATGGGTAACCCCGAAGAGAAAGAGTTTGACAACCGTAAATATTTCATCTCCCAAGGCCCTGATGCTACCGGGTGAGAACAATTCAGTTAGAAAGATCATCAACAATTAGATGACATCTCTATCACACCTATTACTGAGTTGAAATTTCCCTGACATGAATAATGAGGGGTCTTGTTTGACATTTAACAGTTTAATTAATTTGTTTCCCAAAATGAATGATGTTTTACACCGTGGAGTTTCAGCACACATCTCCATACACTTGAGTTGTTTTTCTTTGGTTTTCCTTGGGGGTTGCTAGCTCCTCTTCCTTTTCACTTAGCAGGTCACGCTCTCCCATCTTGGATCTTTGAAGAGAGCCCATGAAGGAGTGTGGAGGAGGAAAAAGGGAGATACAGCTTTGCTTTGTTTTAGAAATGCAATGCTTTTGGTTGTGACTATCAAACCAAATTTCAAGTGTTGCGTGCCTGGTCACCCAAGTTCTGGGGGATCTTGAAGGGCAATGATGTGCACCCTTGCCTGCTTTGTGATTTAACTATATACACTATTTTTCATACATCACCCTTTTAGTGGTTTCTCTACAGCTTCAAGAGATGTTTTGTATTACTGCGACATAGGCGGTGTTCGTTTTGAAAAGAAAACACACAATGATTGCTAAAGGTCACTTCTAAACAGTCGCTGTGAAGGTAGGAGGAATAATCCAACGTGACCATAGAAAGCGCAAGTCTGCTCTGTATTTCTGCAAACAGAAATAGACTCTTATTAAATTCCATCAATTCAATTCAATTATTTACTCCCAATTGCTCTATTAAAACCCCCCTAGTCCCCTACCTGAGACCACTCCCCTTTGCAAAGAGACTGCTAAATAGCCAGAGACACACGGGAAAGCATCAACCTGGGGGACATGAGGAGAGACGATAGTCTGTGCATTCCAGAGTACATGTCCTTAACTGACAAGGAGATGGATTTCTCAGGGATGGTAGATGTCCTCAGGTGAAATCAGTTGAGTGTACATTTGTGACGAATGTGGCTGGGAAGAACGTCTTAGAACATGCTAAGAGACAACCCTAAGTGTTCAAGGTGAATTTTAAAAAGGAAAGTACAGGCTCCAGCTTTGAGGAGACAGACAGACCACTGTAAATCTCCCAGATTACGCCACCTCCCTCATTGCCTGATCTTTCTTTCTTTTGTTTTTGTTTTTTTTTGTTTGTTTTTGTTGTTGTTTTTTTTTGTTTGTTTGTTTGTTTGAGACAGGGTTTCTCTGTGTAGCTTTGTGCCTTTCCTGGAACTCACTCTGCAGCCCAGACTGGCCTTGAACTCACAGAGATCTGCCTGCCTCTGCCTCCCGAGTGCTGGGATTAAAGGCGTGCACCACCCCCGCCCCCAACCCGGCCTGATCTTATTTCATAATGGCATCTAAGATATAAAACAGGTATCACCAATTTACTCTGTCATTTTAGGGACAAATAATGATGAAAGTGATATGAAGCCAAATTTACCTATGTAGCCTCTAGATGGATATATATTTTTTAATACTATCACAAAGCACCACAAGATGCTTCAGCATAATAGAGATCTAGCAAAGTTGAAATTGCTTCTATTGTGTGTCTCAGACTGGTTAAAGCTGTCCTGGAACCATGGTGAAAGAGATTGATTCCTTCCTCTGATGGAAATTGAACATTTTCCCCCCTGGATGTGTGTTTGTAAATAAGCAGGACACAAACCATCCCTTTGGCACATATTTTGAAGCGAAGATGTGTGTGTTTGTGGAGTGTTTGATGTGTATCACGTAAAAGCTTCTTTTTCTAAAACTGTTTTCCAATTAGTGATTTTGAACCTGTACAGTTTTCATAATTTTTTTTTGCCTTCTCTACTCCATCCCCAGGCCTATATCCGTTTTTATTAAGTCCTCCATCTCTCTCTGCCTGAAGATTCCTTAACTCATGCATAGCAAAGGATTAAATATACTTTCATGAAGATAATTAAATGTAAGCCTTGAGTGATTTTCCTTTTATCGCAAACATTTCAGAAATGAAATAGGTGTTAAAAAAAATAATAACATCAAACCAACCAAAACTTGACCTTGGGCACAGGAGAGGCTTGTTTACTTAATTTTTTTTTTATGGTGCTGACACTGTGCCTATAGAATCCAACATGAGCCCCAAACAACCCAGTGATGATAATTAATCTTCACATTGCACATGAGGAAACTATTTTTAGTCACGATGCTTTGTGTCCCCTCATGACTATTAACTAGTGACGTCATCATGAATGCATCACACCTGTGCTGTGTGTGTAGACAGGGATCTCTCTGTGTTGCCCAGGTTCAATCCCAAATCCTGAAGTGATCTTCCCCCCTCAGCTTCCTAAGTCACTGGAGCTGCTCACACACACTGACGCACTCGGTTTTACTTGAAGATTTGAAGAGCTATTTCTTCGTTCATCCAGTGGTGGCCATCATGCTGCTCCCCTTATTTCATATGCAGCACGGGACAGTGGAAAGAGCCCTGGGATTAGATTCCAAATATGGATTTAAAGACTGATTCTCTTTGTTACGTGAGTCCAGGTTATGCGTCTAATACATCTGAACTTGTTTCCATAGTGTGGGCCATGGGAATAGGAATTCCTTCTAGCTGCATGGAGTTGTCTGAGAAATAATGAAGTGAATATGCATTGTGGTAAACCATATGAACCTGCATTTGTTAAATGTTTCTCCAAGGCAAATACTGTAAAAAGCACTTTATACTTCGTCTCTTGTGTTTTCCACAGTGTCTTATGTCATAGATACCATTGTTATCCCAACCTTGTAGATGGGAATACTAGGGCACAGGGCAGCTGGGCAACTTGCGGAGGAATACATAGTAAGTGGCAAAGCTGCTTGATTTGAATGCAGTAGATCTGCTTCCGGAACCAATGCTCTCAACTTTCCATAAGGATGCGTCGTCTAGCAAGATTGCTTGTGTTTACAAGAGTATGCGGAGGAATGCAGGACTGTGTCTCCTGATGGAAGAAGTGAGCATCAGGGCAAAGGAAAGTGAGAAAAAGCCAACTCAGTGCTTCTGTAATAGCAGGATTCCTCTCAGTTGGTATAGGCCAGTGACCCTTAGTGAGTTTGGAGGTGGAGTAGGAGAACTAGAGGAGTCTTGTCTTAGTTAGGTTCTTATCACTGTGAGGAGACACTGTGACCATGGCAACTCTTATAAGGGAGACATTCAATTGAGGGGACTTGCTTACAGTTTCAGATGTCCAGTCCATTATCATCATGGTGGGGAGCATTGGGGCATGCAGGCAGATGTGGTGCTGGAGGAGCTCAGCATCCTACATCTTGCAGATACAGAAAGTCCAGCTAACAAACACTGGGAAGTATCCTGAGCATAAGAAATCTCAAAGCCTGCCCCCACAGTGACACACTTCCTCTAACAAGGCCACGCCCACTCCAACAAAGCCACACCTCCAAATAGTGCCACTCACTATGTGGTTATGGGGGCCAAATACATTCAAACTACCACAGGCCTGAAGATGTGCTTGAATTTCTTGTTTCTTCCCACATTCTGGAGAAACTTGATATGCCTCTCTTCAGGGATTCCAACTGAAGAGAGGGATCAAGTCCCCTTAAGCAAAGTGCTCTCATGGTTCTCTTTTGTGCTTAGAAGAACCTCTCTATTTTAATATTAGGAACTCCTCATCCAAGTCAGATCCAGATGCAGATGTGACTCCTTAAGTATAGGTTCCTTGAGTATGGGTTCTCCCAATGTGAAAACCTATGAACCACTGAGAGAACTTACACATGCATGCACGCACACACACATATATGTATAATGGTGGGGAAGCACTGGATAATTGCTAATGATTGTCCTATTTTAAAAATGACATCAGCAAGAAACCATATGATTGATCCTAGGTCCACAGAGCTAGTAAATCTGGTATGTGTTGATGGATCTAAGATAGAGGCCTAATTCTACTCCCAGTTGCCTATTGTGGCTGTTGGTACCTTTGGAGTTCTTGCTTCTACTCTCAAAGATATCTCTTAATTTCCTCTAAGGAATGTCTATGTTCATAACTGAGTAACTTTGTTTTCTGGCCTTCTACTTAGAAAAACTCAGGGGTCTGAAGGTGTCTTCATTTTAAAAGAAAGTGTGTGGTAAAATACAGTACCAAGGCATGCCATCTCAAGTGCTTTATTTACTCTTTGGGCAACAGTCAGTCTTCACATTGTCACGCAACTTCTCTCATGTTGTACTTGGTCTCTTTCAGACTGAATGGATGCATTTCCTTTAAAAAAAAACAAAACCTTGTAGGTTTACTGTGTGGTATAATCCGTTACATTAGGTTGATGAGTACTTTTCTCCTCTGGCTCCTTGTGATGCTGCTGCAGGACAAGCTGTTTCAGTACCCAGAAGCTCTGTTTATCGGGGAAGTTATTCTAGGCATGGTCTCAAACCTTCAGAAGTTTTTGTCTCCCGGAGAGGGTTTATGATCATTAAGTCATTCTGAATTCTTAAAGGGTTTTCATTCACATTCAGAAGAGATGCCTTTGTTATGAGATGCCTTCTTGACAACCTTAGATTTAATCTCTACCGTGAAGGCATGTCTTAATTTGAAAAGTATTTCCTGTCAAGAGGTTCTGAGAATAAGAAGTAGTTTTTCAACCCAACAAGTTCTAGAGTCTTTATAATTCTCTGCATTTTACCTGGAAACCTGACGGTTTGTTCTCCAGGCTCCTCTCTCTTACGTTAGTAGGGCGCAACTGTACGCTGTGTGTGTGAGTATGTGTAGGACAGAGGTCAACCTCGGGTGTTGTTTGTCGGGCGCCATCCACAATGTATTTTGAGAGAAGATATGGAGCTTGCTCAGGGTGGAGCTTAGCCTACCTGTCCAGGGCTACAGGGATCACCCTATCTCTGCCTCCCCAGTGCTGGCATTACAAGCTTGTTCCACAAGAGTAGCCTTTTTACATGGGGTCTAGGGATCAAACTCGGGTCTCATGCTTGCGTAGCAAAGATTTTACCAATGGAGCTCTCTCCCCAGCCCTCCACTTTACACTTCATCATGTGCATCAAGACGTCAATTAACGCTTCCAGTGTTCTGCCTGGGGATTTCCTTAGGTAGATCACAAATCTATTAAGCACTTTTCTTGTTCTCTATTCTGTCATAGACAGGCCGCAATACTGTCACATCTTCAGCCACCACAGAAGGACCTTCCTTCTCAGTTCCAGAAACATCTGCATGCCACTTTGCAGTAGTGAGGATTGAACTCAGGGCCCCATACATGCCGGCACTCCACTAGCAGCCCTACCTTCTTGGTTTGAGCCCTTGATGTCCCGATCTTACACCAATGGCAGTGCTTTAGATTTTGTTTGAATGGCACCACACTCTTGGTAATGGAATCTGTTCTCGTTAAGTATGCTGGAGTTAAAACAAACCACATCAACTAGAGAGTATAAAAGCACAAAGACTGGCTTTGCCTCATCGATTCTGCAGGTTCAGAATTTGAAGCAAGCCATGTACAGATGACTCTTCACTGCCAAATGATTGGTTACTGAGGCCTCTGCTAAAAGATCCAGGTCTAGGATGGCTTTCTTATTCACATCTCTGGTACCTAAGCTGAGATGACTTAAAGGTAGCTTGATTGGGACTATAGTGTCTATATGTGGACTTGTCAGTGTTTTGAGGGGGCAGAGGAAGGAGACACAAATCTCTCATTGTCGTGCTCACAACCTGAAGACTCATCCTAAACTTTTAGATACTGGTGGTTTGAATGAGAATGGCCCCATGGGCTCATATGTTTGAATACTTGGTTCCCAGTTGGGGGAATGGTTTGGGAAGGGTTAGGAGGTGTAACCTTGTTGGAGGAGGTGTGTCACTGGGGCCAGGATTTGAGGTTTCAAAAGCCTACACTATTCCCAGTCTCTCTCTGCCTCATGTTTGTGGATCAAGATGTGAGCTCTCAGCTACTACTCCAGTATTATGCCTCCTGCTGCCATGCCCCCTACCTGGATGGCCATGGACTCTAACCCTCTGCAACTGTGAGCCCCAAATTAAATGTTTTCTTTTGTAAGTTGCCTTGATCATCGTGTTTTGTTACAACATTAGAAATATAGCTAAGACAGGGACCATGGTTCAGGCCAAACCAGGATTCATGGCTTTGGTCTATGAAGTTCAGGACTAGGCCATTTATGAAGGTGAATTGGAAATCCTATTCAAGTGATTGTAAGGTAGACTTAAGCATGAAGATTTAAAAGACAGAGATATGTTGTTGTTGTTGTTTTACTCTTTTGGCTCTTTGCTCTTTTGGGGGCCCACCATCCAGCTCCCAAATAAGTTACACAGAGGCTTATTCCTTCTTATAAATGCCTGGCCTTAACTTGGCTTGTTTCTAGCCAGCTTTTCTTAAATTAACCCATCTACCTTTTGTCTCTGGACTTTTACCTTTCTCTATTTCTGCATATCTTTTCTTTCCTTCTTATTCCACGTCTGGCTGTGTGTGTGTGTGTGTGTGTGTGTGTGTGTGTGTGTGTGTGTTGAAAGAAATGAACTAGACACCAGGGCTTGACAACTCTACTCTTCTGTCACCAACTTTCCATAGAACAAAAGAATTCTTTGCTTTTGCATTTAACCCTCCTTTACTTTACGCTCCGAGAATGGCATGTATATCCCCATGAATTCTTTTCTCATCTTGTTGGAAATGTTTGCCTCCTTATCCATGTGTTACAACAGACTGGGACTCCTGATGGGCAAAGACCGTGTCCTGGTCAGCATCGGTCCCTCAGGTCAGCACAATGCTTGGAATCCAGCAATGTCTGGAATGGTTCGATGAGTGAATGGTTTTTTTTCCACACCTGTCTTTTAGACAATAGACATTATGTCTCCTGAGATATTTTTAATTTAAGCAGTTTAAGAGCCTCTGCATGAGTACAAAGTATCATAATAAAATAACCAATTTAGCTTATTAAGAATCCCTTTGTATTATTTTCATTAAATATTCATTTAAACCCTTTTACTTTATGTGAGTATAAGTAAGATTATGATATTTAGCATACTTTAATATAGGAATACTAGTAATGTTGGGAGCATTTTCAGACACTTATACAGATGGTTAAAGTGCAGCTTAGATGACCCAAAAGATTATTATTTTAAAACTGTCCATATTTAGTTTGCTGATGATGGAAATCCAATTGAAATCATTAGAGAGTTCTCCCAAATAAACAGAATAATTCTCTTCTTTTGGAAAGATTGCTACATATGCTCATGGAAGAAATTCTGATTGTTCCCATTTTTTGAGTAAAGGTGCTTTCGCCCTTCCTATGTCATGCAATCATTGTCATTTTATTAGGTGAGAATAATTTATTCATTTTATAAATGAGACACTAAGGTTGAGAAAAGATAATTCACTTGTCTGAGGTGAGCAGAGTTCAGGTTCAAGCCTGGCTCTTTCAGACTTCCATGTCTGTTGTTTGAAATGATATGGCTCACCTCAGCGTTTCAAAGTGAAATTTTGACTCAGTACATTAAATATAAATGCAAATAGTCTTATAACTTTAGTCATTACTGCTTTTGAAAATGTGTAATGCCAAGTCCGTTCCCAGGTAGTATTCTGTTTTTTTAAATATATATAGATAGAAAAGCTTATTAATTTGGGTTCTCCAGAGAGCCAGAAACCATGGGATATCTATCTATCTATCTATCTATCTATCTATCTATCTATCTATCTAT
>CABHPQ010200680.1:0-12024 GCA_902168405.1 Peromyscus aztecus | reverse complement strand
CTGGTTCTACCCTAAAGATGACTCAGGTCTTTCCACATTAGGTGTGATTGTTGTCTTTATGGTCTTGGGGAATGTGAGTGAGATGCCCTGCACTTTCCAAGGAACATTTGACATATCCTTCATATAGTGATTTTGTTAACTGACGCGTAGAGTGAATTGGACAAAATAATTTTGGGCTCAAGTTAAAAACAGGAATGTGATAACCTGATTCTGTGGTACTGGTGTTCTGATGGTGGCATTTCAGAGATCTGAATGAAAGCGACTTTACTGGCAACAATGGAGCATTTGAAAGTTCAGTGTGTGGAGACTATACTGTTGCCTTTTATTATTTATAGTGTATAATATCAGATTTATGTTTCATGTGATAGGGTTATTATATTCTTTCCATGGCAATATTCAGTAAAGAATGTCCCACCATTTAATCATTGGAAATTCAGTTAGCAGAATCCAGCTGGAGTGGACGTGGCTGGGGAGGGGTCCTGGAGTGTCCCTTCCAACCGTATACTCCCCACTTTCCATGTTCTTACAATACATACCACCTCCTTTTCAGACTTAAAGAGTGGCCCTCAGTACTGTCACCTCTTTCCTCAGACAGAGACACTGGGCATTCTCTTGAGACTTCGGTCCCTGGGTTGATAAAAGTGCTGTTGAAGCCATAGCCAGATGACCAGTCTGTAAAGACAAGACTGTGCCCGTAGGCAGTGTGTGGGGCCTTTCCCCTCCCAGGGTGGGATGGAGGAGCTGCAGCACATGATAGCGGGAGCTGCTGTGTGAACCTCTGTGCTGGCGCTGAACCTGCTGGGGGGCTGAGACCAGAGGAATGCATTCGTTTCAGATCAAAGGAATTAGACTCTTCTCCCATATTACAGAGAAAAAGCTAAAACTGTTTTCCCCCTCTACCCTCAGAGTAACTTTTGAAACAGAAATTATAATTAGTTGATGTTGGGAAAAGGGAATTATGTGGATGTTGCCCCAAATTTAGACAGATTGGTGGCATTATGAAGGACATAGTGAAGGTATAAAAAGGATGTAAAATTCACTCCAATTTGTCAGGAAAAGACTGAAGTCCGGAGTAGATGAAGTATTGGAAGCGGACTGTGACTTAGCTGTGCCTGAGATGTGCCAGCAATCTGGCTGTGCCTGTGACTCTTAAGTGTGAGCTCGTCACAGAGGCAATAAAGCCACTCAGATGACTTTGTTTCTGAGATATTAGGAATGGACCTTATCTTGACAGGGTTGTGCTTTTCTGCTGTGAACTTGGTCCTGAGCTGAACTCACATAGGCCTGTGTGATGCTCCTACATCCCCACAAGCAGGCCTCTCTTCAACCTGCTGCCTCAGCATCCAGCCACCCTTTTCTCAGTGTTCTCGGATTTAGCAAGCAGCACCCACCACATCACTTTCAGGGCATAAAAGGCAGGTTCAGAATTATAAAGAAGCCAGCAGCGTGGCTGTCTAGCAATCAACCACATACTCACAATGCACATTAGCCTGCAGTCACTAATTGGTGACTGTAAGACAACAGACCTGACCTTTTAAGGTGATCAATCAATGTGAGGACATTTAGGACATCTAACTCAGTGTTAGAGCATTTTGACTGCAAAATGACATTTGGATCCCATGGGTTTAAATCTTTTAGAGCATTTGTCTTGCCTTGGTTAGGGTTCAGAACGTTGTCTCTGGGGTTTTGTAATGCGTGGGATCCACTTAATGTCCATTCTTCTTACTTGTGACCAGATGGGACCAATGTTGGGAAATGGAGGAGACTGGAGAAGGAGCCGCCTGTGCCCCCAGCTTTCACTGTATAGGATGATGCAGGGAATTATTGTGGATGGGGTGACTTGGGAAAGCTGCAGAGCAAGAGTCTCCCCCAGCATTGACACTCTATTTTCTGTATTGAGAAACATGTTCCCGAGTATGACTCTGGGTTGGAAGAGGAAGGGTCTGGACGGACATCTCACATATCAGTTGGTTTACGTTCTTCATCTGTGGGGAAGTCAAGGCTTTATGTTAGTTAGCATGGGCCATGTCTCATGGTTCCAAGCACAGTTGGAGAGAGACTTGGGTCTTGGGTACTTGTGAGCATAGTGATGCAAATATTCACTTGGAAGTCGTGTGCGGATTTCATGGGCTCCCAGGCCTTTGTGCACGAAATCCCAGGCACAGTAGTGAGGTGATTCCTGTGGTCCTCTCTTCTGAGTCAGGCACTCCCTTCAGTGTTTATGTGACAGGAAGACGTGGAGCAAATGAGGCCTGTGTAGACTTCTGGATCCTCCCTACGTGCTGTGTGCCCTCAGAGGACGTGCATCCTCCTGAACTTTCTTTACTCTCTGTCCAATAGGAATGTGATGGCCCCAAGGAGCAGAGGGCTGAGTACTCTGTATTGCCTGTCAGTCTCCAGGTGATGCCCCTGGGGAGGGGACGACTGGACACTTGGTGTTTCAGACATCCCTAGGTGTCCGGGTGTGTAGAAGGTGCCTGAAAGAACGACTCTTCTCCTTGGGTGTGCTCTCAAAAGCCAGAAGGACTGATTGTGTGGATGCTGATTCGTGACTGTGTTGTCTGGCAGAGATAGGAACAGAGGTAGTGCACCTGCTTGTTTCCTTCTGTAGATTCTTTGGCTTTAATGTGATCCTGGAAAGACACGGGGCAGGCCTCTGGAGGCTGTGTCCTGGCATGGGATGAGGCTCTTTTTCTTAGGACCTCATTGAGGAAGAGATAAGACTGAGGAACACCTCAGCGGGTGTTAAAGTTCCCTTGAGTGTGTGTGTGGGTGGGTGGGTGGGGGGAGACAGTGGGATTGCAAGAACTCAGAACAGTGGTTCTCAACCTGTGGGTCGTGATCCTTTTGGCAAACCTCTGTCTCCAAAAACATTTACACTATGATTCATAACAGTAGTAAAATTACAGTGATGAAGTAGCAACAAAATAAATTTTAGGCTTGGGGGTCACCACAGCATGAGGAACTGTATTAAAGGGTCCCAGCATTAGAAAGGTTGAGAACCACTGACTTAGAGGTAAGCATTCACAAAGCTGGGGTCTCCTCCTTTTCCTTTTCCTTCAAAAGGAAAAATGAGTGAGTCTTTTGAATGTTGATACCTTGATACCAAGAGTCTGAGACCATAGACGACTGTCAGAAGAAGCCTCCTCATCCTTAAAATGATGCAGAGCCCCTTGGAGATTGCTTTTTTTTTTTTTTTAAGGGAATGAAGGGAAGGGTTTGTTTGGCTCACAGTCCCGGGTTACCGTCCATTATTGCTGGGGATTGAAGGCAGTGGGAACTTGAGGCCACTGGGCACATCATATCCACAGCCAAGAGCAGGAAGGAAGGAAGGAATGTGCGTTTGCTCAGCTCACCCCTCCTGTTCATTTATTCCAGGGCTCGGCTCCAGGAAGTGGTGCCACCCAAAGGGAGCTGGGCCTCCCTCATGTCAACTCATGTAATCAAGACAATCCCCACAAACCTGCCCACAGGCCATCCTGATCTAGACAGTCCCTCACTGAGACTCTCTCCCGGTGAGTTCAGATTGTGTCGAGTTGACAAAACTAACCCCAACAGGCCCCCAGAATTTTGTGTTGTGGGGTACACACAACCCTACCTCACTACACAAACAGTAAAGGCTTTCTGTGGGTGCTGTCACATGTCTTGTGCATTCTAGTTTACGGGCTAGCGCCTTACCACATCCGATGTCTCTTATTCTGAGGAAGTCTTGGAGGCTGCTTTTTAGAATGGCTGATGCTGTCATTCTGGCCCAGGGTCTGATTTAATATGGGGAAATCCAAAGTGTTTACAGTCATATGCCGGGCTTGAGTACAGGCTCTCCAAATAGTGAGATGGAGTTCAGGTCATGGGAGGAGCATCTACTCATCTTTAGTCACTGGACAGGAATTACAGGACCCACCAGCGAGGGCCAGGCATCCAAAAAGGGGCTACTTTTGGTACGACGAGGGTGGGGCAATGATGGGCTTTTTCCTACTGAGGCAGATGATTACAATTTTGGAAGAAAGGAGATTGAAAGCAAACAAGCACTTGAGAGGATCAGAAGTCTGGAGCTCGGTCGATTCACCAAGAACGAAAGTTTACGCTTAGGCATTCCAAGACCCTGTGGTGAGGAACCCACAGCACAGAGCTCTGTTCAGCTCTGAGTAAGGACTAAACTCGGTAATTACTCTGCTTCCCCCGGCAATGTGGTTTGCATGATCCTTTTGGTATATTACCAACTACTTGTGGTTAGACCAAGTATGAATGAAAGAATGCACTTAGCATCCGATAGGCGGAAGACGCCTTACTTTGGTGCCATGATATTGTCATGTGTTCACTTCCGGAATGGGCTTCTCTCACCCCACAGTGAGATCCTGTGTCTTTGCATCTCTGCCTCTCCGATTAACCCCTCTGGGTGCGGGGTATGATGGGGCCTCTCTCCCCTGGTGTTGACATTTTCTCTCCTGTCCTCCTCTTCATTGTATATTGTATTTTGACGTTAGCCAAGTCAGGTTGTTTCCTAGTTTGTAGCTAGGGTTCACTTTACCCATTCAGATCTTTTTTCAGACTCTGCTGGACCGACAAAGGTCTAAACTCTGGTTTGCTGAGAAGGGGAAAAAGAACCCATTCTGTACCTTTGTTGCTTCCCAAGGCATAAATAATCTTACTTAGTTGGCTGTCAGCTACCAAGTGATGTCTAGAAAACCCTCTGAGAGTTCAGGGTGAACCTGGCCAACTGGCAAGAGCTGGTGGCAGCAGGGGCATGCGTTCCCCTTTCCCTTCAGACCCAACCAGAGCTTAAAGTTGTTTTTTAAGAGTTTAATGGAGTCTAGTGATGGTGGTCATATGGCAGAACTTGGCAGTCACAAATGAAGTGTAACAGTGTAGTGGCAGAAATGCTTTACCTCTCTCTTTTTAAAAATTCCTTCTTTGAGAATAGTTTTCCCCAGGGAAGAGCTCACCAACTGGTTATTCAATATCAAGTGGTCAGCCCTGAAAATATATACATACAAGTAACATTATATAGACTGGGAAGCTTGTATTTGGGCATTGAAGAACACACACACACACACACACACACACACACACACGCACACGCACACGCACACGCACACGCACACGCAACAACAAACCCACCGCTACCACCTCTTTGATAAGGAGTGAGTCAGATGAGTTGGATGCTGTGCTCTTTTTCTCGATCTACAGTTATTGTTTGTTAAACTATACTAGACAAACCTTAGCTGGGCACCAGCCCTGGGCTCTGGAATTGAAGCTGTGCAGACCATCAGCTGGGTTCTCAGGAATGTGGCATTCAGTTGCCCTAGCCAGACTTCCCACATGGATGAAGATTCGGTGCTTTTACCCTCTGAAGGCCCTCTGGGATCACCTTCCTTAGTGTGTAGAGACAGATGAGGTTTTTCTTGCAATAGCTGCCTCTGCCTGTGCTTTCCTGGAATACTGGCTGGGCCTGGGAAAGGCATTCCTCTGAGGAAGGACCTTGAGGAACAGAATTCATAAGACCCCTTTTGACTTCTCTCTACCTGAGTAATCAATCTACAGAGTTTAGCTTTCCGAATGTGTGTGTGTGTGTGTGTGGGGGGGGGGGGGTATATGTGTTTTTCTGGTTAAATGTTTTTATCTCCTTGCCATGCATATGTTTTATCTTTAATTTGTTAAAAATTCAAAACTTTTATCATCTTTATGTGCACTAATGATGAAAATTCACTGTCATTGAGCATGTTTAGAGAAGGTTAAGTGAATATGGACTTCAAATACCCTTTGCACTAAAAACGTTCTGCTCCATTTCATACCTTTCCTTTCTGATCTGCTGAGGACACTGGCCACTTGGGCTCATGTTCTGTAAGGACTCAGGTGAGACAATGTAAACACACCGAAACACAGGACCATTCCATGGTCATGTCTTGGGCTTGTGCCGAGCCACACCTGGGATATGTCCTGTGGGGAGTAGATCCGGGCACTTTATGTATGTAGTTTGTACCTCAGAGGTTTTGGACCTTTCGTGCCTTCCAGAGGCATACTCTGTCTACACAACACAACCTTACAGTGCCATGGACTCAGTCCCGATGTCCCTAAGGGGAGATTCATGCTTGTCCTCGCTGGCGCCTCTGCCTCAGGTAACGGTTATCATACTCGACCTATACAGATTCACGTTTGACAACTTCGTTGTGTGTTTCTATAATGTATGTGAATGTACAATGAGCCGGGCCCTCACTCCTTCCTCAGCCATTCTTGTATGATTTCCAATGGTTTGCATATTTCCCAATAAAAGATGGCATGGGACATTGTGGGCTTCATTGCCATCACCTCCATGACTTGAAGAAAGAGAAAACTTGGTATGCACATCACATCCCAGTTTGAGGAAATCGATTGAAGCAGAGCACATGGAGCTTCTCTGTCAGAACCATCTGGAATGTGCTGGTGAGTGACTTGTCAGTCAGTTCCAAGATTCAGGGGCCCCAGACAGCCAGTTCTCTTGAACACAGTCTCTAAGGTGTTGCATGGCCAGGCATCTCTTTGGAGGGTCTGCTCATCCCCTGGTTTAGCACTTAACCAGTGAACACCTTACAGGATAGCCTTTGGGTCTCAGTGGAGCTGAGAATCAGGACAATCCCCCATTTCCTGTACCTAGATCTCTACTCTTGCTGCCCAGAGGTGGTGATCTCTTCCCTCTCCTCCTCTCCTCCTTTCTTCCATTCATCTCCTCTCTCCACTGTGTTATCCCCTCAGTGTTGACAATAAGCTGCAGCCCTTGCTGGGGTTCACAGCAGGGTGGCAACTGTTTGGAAACTGATATGCCATCTTGTATGCTTTGGGACATATTTCCCTTGGTTTTCTTGGTGTGGTGAGGCATGGTTGCTCATAGAAAACAGTGGCTTGGAGGCTGAATTCCGTCTTGACTAAAACTGAATCCCCCTACAGATTAGAAGAATGGCCTACCCAGCTTCCACCCCAGCACTGAAGCTCAGTGGCATATATTGTAGAGGAGTATTGCATTTGTTGAGTGCAGTATTTCTGTTCCAAAGTGAATCTGCAAGTTTAAAGTGAGTGTGATTGTTGTTGTATGACTGGTAACTGTGACCACAACACACGCTGTTTGTGACATGTGTTTATATTTACATGGATGCGGATAGGAATTCATGTTGAGTGGATTATCTTGGGTGGTAGGATTTAATGAGTTCTTGAATGTCTTAAGTCTTGCTTTCTCATGGGCACAGCCCAGATTTAATAAATTTACAGTGTTCTAGAATTTTAGCATCTTTTCCATCTTTTTCATGGAAATTTAATACATACTGAGTCACAGTTCTTAGAATTCTAGAATTAGAGTGTCGAGAAGAGCTTTGAAGACTTTTCTTTTTGTCATGCCAAGGCAACATGACAGCTTGCTCACTCTTAACTCAATATCCACCCAGGCTACCCCTGACTCGTGCCTGAGAAGTCTGGTTCAGATAAAGGCGTTATTGATGAGACTGGGGTAAACACTGCAGCTCTCCACTTCCCGTAGTTAAGAGTCATGCCACAGCTATGTTTAAGAGCAGGGCCAGCAAATGCGCCCTGGCCACATGTCTTGCAGGGCTGCCCTTTGGCTGTGCCAGCAGAGTGGGGCCTCAGAGCTGAGACCCCAATGAGAGGCCCGATGTGAGTCTCCAGCATTTTTGCTGACCCCCTTAAAGCATTGCCCTGGAGACCTGCCAAAAGCACCATAAACAGGAAACCCCCTCCTTGGAGGACCCCAGGCTTGTCTTTGCTGTGGTCTCAGACTGGCCCTGACCAAGGGTATAGGACAGGCTGGAACGTGACTGCCATCCTTGGAAGTGCGTACACAGACTTGGAATGTTCTCACGAGGAATGTGGAATCTGGAGTGGTCTGATTCTTGGGCTTTTAAAAACTGATGTCTGTGGGCCTTAGCAATGAACCAGAACCCAAAGCAGCAAGTTCTGGTGACAATTTGGACCAAGTATCAGAGACTAGTGAAGCAGTGACGCCTGATGGTTAGCTCTAGCAATGTCCTCCTATCCTTTCAAGCTTCCTTTAGGATAGCTAGGCCGTGCTACCTAACCTAACGTGTCAGCCAGAGGAGCCTGGGTACTACAGGGTCTGTGAAAGTTGCCCCGTATGCCATTTCACTGTTTCAGAGTAAGGTATACATTATCCAACTTAAAGAGGCAAGGAGAAAGACTGTACATGAATTGCTAAACGGTCTTATTAATAAAAACCCGGAGCTAGATATTGGGGTGAAAAGCTGAGAGATCAGAAAAGCGGAAAGAAGCCAGCCATGTTCTTACCACTTGGAGATCCTCAGCCAAAGAGACCTACTTCCTGTATACCCATGCCTATATGCCTTTCTCTTCTGCCATCTCATTTCCTCTCTCTGCCCAGCTACATTACTTCCTCTTCCTGCCCAGCTCTGTCACTTCCTGTCTGTCTGTACAGACCTCCAGACCTTTATGGTTAGTGCTGGGATTAAAAGAATGTACCACCATGCCTGGCTCTGTTCCCAGTGTGGCCTTGAACTCACAGAGATCCTGATGGATCTCTGCCTTCCAAGTAATAGGATTAAAAGCATGTGCTACCACTGCCTGACCTCTATGTTTACTATAGTGGCTGGCTTTTTCCTCTGATCCTCAGATAAACTTTATTTGGGGGTACACAGATAAAATATCACCACAGAAAGATTGTGTTGCTGTGTTTTGGCAAAAAGGAAAGAATAAACATCCAAGGACATTTGTGACATGCCGGTCACTTCATTTTCCTCTTCATAGTGCTTCTCGACAGCAGCATGGTAGTCCTCCACTGTAAGCAGGCATGTGAGTCGGGGCAGAGTGGAGCCTCTGCTTGGGCAACCAGGTTTTGGCCACAATCACTCCGCTGCTGGCCAATACAAACTGGACTCCATGGGGGTGGGGGTGGGGAAAAGGAGATGAGAGGAGAGGAGGGGAGGAAAGGAGAGGGAAGGGGAGGGAAGGAAGGGAAGGGGACTAGAAAGGGGAGAAGAGAGGAGATGAAAGATGCACACAATCATAAAGGTGTGGGGGGGGGTAGAAGGTTTTGGGGGGATCTGGGATGGGTTGTGGAAGGGGATGAATATGATCAAAACACATGGTATGAAATTCTCTACTATATGATGCAGCATCTGTTCCTATGTGGATGGCAGAAGCCTTGCTGTCTGAGAAGGAACGGAAAGATGAATGGTTCTTAGAGGCTCTTCATTTGGAAGATACTCATCTTTCCCAAATGGGCTTCATGAGTGGAGGTGGAGGATTTTATCACATTTATTCATTTACTGGCTTATGCCTGCATGCGTGTGTGAGTAGGTCAGAGTGCAACCGTCAGGAGTTCATTCTTTCCTTCCACCCTTTGGGTCCCAGGGATGGAATCCAGACCCTCGGGTTAGGTGGCAAATCCTTACCTGGCTGAGCCATCTTGCTGGCCTGAGGTGAGGGATTTTAATGATGTCTTTGGAGGAAGAGTTGGGAGTTCCGCCCTGCTGTGTAGAATTACTCCCTGGAGACTCACTGACTGGCCAGTGAGGATGGGTTTTATGAATGCATCTCAAGACTGGGAGGAGTGCGGCAGCTTCTCCTTGGATCTTTTTTCCTGACATGTTGGGCTTGTCCCATACTGATCTGTCTCTTGAAGACATCCCTTTTGCTGTTCTAAAATTGTAACTATGCTTCCAGCACAGGGAGAAGGAAGTGGGTACAAAGTCCTGTTCCTAGCTAAGGGCTATTGGCACTTGATTGCTGTTGAGAGAGAGGGAAAATCAGTTTTCTTCAAAGATGTTACAAGCTGGCATCTTAGGGTTACTTCTGCTGTGATGAAACACCATGACCAAAAGAAACTCCGGGAATGTAGCCAGAAGTTTGCCTGTGTCCCGCAGCTGCTTGGTCCCAAGTAAACATACAGAGGCTCATATTAATTATAAACTGTTTGGTCTATGGCTCAGGTTTCTTGCTAGCTAGCTCTTACATCTTAAATTAACCCATTTCTATTAATCTTTGTATTGCAGCATGGTCCTGGTGTTACTGGTCTGCTGGCATGTTGTTGCTCATGGGCAATTGGATCGTGTCTCCCCTGACTCCAACTTTCTTCTCCCTCTATCTCTCTTGGATTTCCTGCCTAGCTATAACCTGTCTTGCCATAGGCCAAGGCAGCTTCTTTATTAACCAATTGTAGCAACATATATTCCCAGCATACAGAAAGACCATCCCACAGCACTTCCCCTTTTCTGTCTAATGAAAAAGGAAGGTTTTCATTTTAACATAGTAAAATTACATATAACAAGACAGTTATCAAGAAGGAATTACAGTTACAATATCTAGTCTATTTGTATTTGGCAAAAGTAAAGAAAATATTCTATTATCTATCCTATTTTTGTGAGTCTAAAGTTTTATATCTAATTTATCTTTTATCATGACCAAGGAAAACTATAATTATAACTGTCTAGTCTTCAACTCCATCAAAGCCCCAGAAGGATATAATATTATCTGAGTAAACAGAAAGTGCTTTGCAAGCAACTTCCATAATTCTAGAAATGACAGAGACATCTGGCTGTCTGGACAGTCATCCAAAGTTCTTTTATAATGTTGGGGCATTTATCTTTAACCTACAGTCCTAGAGTCTCTGGCATACTTTTCAGTGAAGCAGGAAATTTGAAGGGCTGTTTTGACTATTGGCAAAGCTCATCAGTCACTTTTTTCTGTGTCCTGCAGAATGTCTGGCAGTTTCTTCTGTGAAGCAAGAACCTGAAGAACCATCCTGCCTTGTTTTGGCAAAGTTCAGTGGTCATTTTCTTATGGGTCCTGCATGTCCAGTTTATACAACATACTGTCAAGCAGTCCAGGCAAGGGCAGTTTCTTGCTCAAATGGCTAGCCTTTTCCATATTGTAAGCAAACTCCATAACAAGTTTCTTTGATGCCCATCATCCTCCCCGAAGTAATTGGTGCTGCCAAGAGCAGACATGTCTCATTGTCCAGAAAAGTCTAAGTTCTTAAAAACATTTTAAATGCCATATTCTGTTGGTCTTTTAAGTGTTTGAAGATTTCCTACCTAATTAAAATATATCTTTGTATACCTAGAAAACTTAACTAACATGACTATAAGTCTGATTATCATAGATGACCAATTACTAATCTGTATTTATTAATTATACATTACAATTTTAAATGAGTTGCATAAACATAATACCTTAAACAAGAGTAGAAATATACATACAGTGTAACAAAATTGACCTTAAATTTGTATCAATAAACCAAATCCATGTCAATGTAAAATATTTTGAGATTAACAGTTGGTTTTTTTTTGATCAAAGCAGATTCAATAATCTATCTTTTTATCATTTCTATATCAGAAAGTATTTATTTAGATTACATGTCCTAAGTCACAGTCTACTGAGGGATACCAAGGCAGGAACTTGGAGGCAGGAACTGATGGCAGAGGCTATAGAAGAGTGCTGCTTACTGGCTTGCTCCTCATGGCTTGCTCAACCTCCTCCTCCTTCTTTTCAAGAGCAGAGAACCCTCAGCCCAGGGGTGTTCCCACCCACAATGGGCTGGATCCTCCCCCTTGATCAAGAATTAAGAAAATGCTCTACATACTTTCCTGCCTACAGTCTGATCTTATGGAGACATTTTCTCAGTTGAAGTTTCTCCTCTCAGATGACTTTAGCTTGTGTCAAGTTAACATAAAACTAGCCAGTACACCTGGTAACACACTCCAGGACAGGTCCTACATCCAGGATTGTTGACTAACAAGCTGGACTTTATGGGGTGGGGTGGGGTGGGAGATTGATAGACTAGATAGATAAATTGGTAGATATATAGGTAGGTAGATAGATGATAGATAGATTAGATAAGTAGGTAGATAGGTAGGTAAATAGATAGATAGATAGATAGATAGATAGATAGATAGATAGATAGATAGATGATAGATAAGATAGGTAGGTAGATAGATGATAGATTAGATAGGTAAATAGATAGATAGATAGATAGATAGATAGATAGATAGATAGATAGATAGATAG
>CABHPQ010200677.1:7295-25968 GCA_902168405.1 Peromyscus aztecus | reverse complement strand
TAGATAGATAGATAGATAGATAGATAGATAGATAGATAGATAGATAGGTAGATAGAGCAGGCACATGAAAAATTGGGTAGGTAGGTGGGGGAGGATCTTGAAGGAGTTAAAGGGAGATGAATATGATCAAAATACATTGCATTTTCAATTAATAAAAACATTATTTAAAATAGCATATATTTAGAGAATGGTTTATATCTCTTTCCAAAATAATGTTATTCAGTTGTCCTTAGGCTTTTGCAAATAGCCTTTGAGAGCATAGTTATCATGTTTAAATTACAATTGGCCCTCCATACAATTCCACATCCATGGATTCAGCCAACCTCAGAAAGAAAATAGAAAATAGGTTTTAAAAGACACTACCTTTCCTATACATGGACAACTCATTTTCCCCTCTTACCATCACTTTCTAAACAGTGAGTGGAACAACCATTTAGCATTCTGAATTAAATATTCTAGAAGATAGGTGCAGATTTTTTGCAACTGCTACACCATTTTATATAAGGGACTTGAGGACTTTGGTTTTTTAGGGGTGGGTCTGTGCTATGGAATGATGATGGCTCTATTTTAGATTTCAGTCAGAAATGCACTGTCTGTTTGCAGTACTTATTAGTTAATACCACTAAGGCCTGCAACTTGTTCACGGCATTTTATAGTCACGGTGAATCTGTGTCCCTCACTCTTACGTCCACAGTGAGGCCGGTTTCTGCTGTGTGACATGGCACATATCTCTTGCCCTCACTCTTTTTTTTAATGTATTTATTTTTATATATTTGTCTATTTATTTATTTATTTATTCATTTATTTATTTATTAATTTATTTTCGAGACAGGGTTTCTCTGTGTAGTTTTGGTGCCTGTCCTGGATCTCGCTCTGTAGACCAGGCTGGCCTCGAACTCACTGAGATCTGCCTGGCTCTGCCTCCCAGGTGCTGGGATTAAAGGCGTGTGCCACCACCGCCCGGCCCTCACTCTTACATTCACAGTGAGGTCGGTTTCTGCTGCGTGCCGTGGTGCGTCTCTCTTGCCCTCACTCTTACGTCCACAGTGAGGTCGGTTTCTGCTGTGTGCTGTGACGTCCACAGTGAGGTCGGCTTCTGCTGCGTGCCGTGGCGCGTCTCTCTTGCCTCCCTTGGCGCTTGCACTTGGCTCTTCCCTCTTCAGGCTGCTAGTCTTTGCACAGCTTCGTTTTTCTCTCATCTTGTTGCGTGGAAACAAAGGAGGTCAGCTTACTGAATTGCAAACTGCAGTAGATCTGGGTACACTTGAAAGGGAAGGCCGATTTCTTGGTACATCCTTCTGTTCACGCACTCACCAGGAATTTACCAAGAGAACGAACAAGAGTGAGGGCACAGCTTCGGGGTGATAGGCCTGGTCCTGCTCGGTTGCATGAGTCACCACCGGAAGTCTTAGTTATTGCTTTGGCTTAAAAGTGAAGTCTGGGATAACCATGCTACAATCCACAGCCCAAGAGAAGCTAGGTAACAAGGAGGACCCTAAGAGGGATACACATGGATCGCCCTAGGAAGGCAAAATAGATAAGATCTCTAGGTAAAGGGGGGGGGCAGAGAGGAGGGGATGAGGGATAATAATATGAGGGAACAGGATGGTTGAGGAGGGACGGAGGGGGAGAGCAATGAAAGAGATATCTTGATAGAGGGAGCCATTATGGGGTTCGGGAGAAACCTGGTGCTAGGTAAATTCCCAGGAATCCACAAGGATGACCCCAGCTAAGACTCCTAGCAATAGTGGAGAGGGTGACTGAACTAGCCTTCACTTGTAATCAGATTGGTGACTACCCTAATTGTCACCATAGAACCTTCATCCAGTAACTGATGGAAGCAGATGCAGAGACCCACAGCCAAGCACCAGGCCTAGCTCCTGGAGTCCAGCTGAAGAGGGGGAAGGGATTATGAGCAAGGGTGGTCAAGATCATGATGGGTTAACTCACAGAGACAGCTGACCTGAGCTAGTGGGAGCTCACTGACTCTGGACTGACAGCTGGGGAACCTGCACTGGACCGAACTAAGCCCTCTGAATGTGGGTAACAGTTGTGTGGCTTGGGCAGTTTGTGGGGCTCCTGGCAGTGGGACCAGGATTTACCCCTGGTGCATGAACTGACTTTTGGCAACCCATTACCTGTGGTGGGACACCTTGCTCGACTTGATGCAGGGGGAAAGGGCTTGGTCCTGCCTCAACTTGATGTGCCAGGCTTTGTTGACTCCCCATGGGAGGCCTTACCCTCTCTGAGGAGTGGATGGGGGGTGGGCTGGATAGGTGGTGGGGGGAGCGGGAGGAAGGGAGGGAGGGAGAACTGTGATTGGTATGTTAAATGAAAAAAGATTTTTTAAAAAAATAAAAGTTAAAAAAAAGTGAAGTCTGAACAGAAACCTTGACTTTAAGGGTCTCCATAATCAGTGAAAAGGCACGTTGTAGGTTGCCTCAACTAAGGCAGAAAATGGAGGTGAGTGAATTGTGCAGTGTGATCTAGAGTCTTCATAGAAACATAACCTGGAGTAGGGACAACAGGTTTTCTTTGACCATCTTTAAGTTGTTGAACCAATGTAAGTTTAACATCCCTTATCTGAAAATCCAAAATCAGAAATACTCCAGAACCCAAACCCTTTTTAGAACTGAAATATTACAAGTGGAAAATTCCATGCCTGACATCATGTGACAGGTGTCAATCAAAATGCACCTCAAAACTATTGTTTGGATACATTTAGGATGTGTGGATGGGACGTAGATGAGACTTTGGTTCTACCTTCAAGCTATGTCCTTATGTATGGGCAAACATCCCCAAATCCAAAACCATCTGAAACACTCTCCATCTGAGGCATTTTTCATAAAGGATTATCAGCCTGAGGATCTAGTATTTTAAAAAATGCGTTTTAGTTTTGCATCTTAATTATGCACTGGATAAGCATCCACTTTTTCTCCCTTGGCGGTCTTTGAACATTTTATTGGCATACTTCATTTATCTGGATCGTGTGCACTGAAGCGAATTAGAAGCATCAGGAAAAAAATCCATGTGGTGCAGATGATAATCTGCATTATATATCATGAGAAATCCCCTCTCTCCTTCAGGCCTGTTTTCTTTTGCTCTTGGTTTCACTGAGAAAACCCACTCAAGCACACCTGTATTTTCTGGGTACCTACTCTTTTGCAGGGGGCCGTGCTAAATATTCAGAATTCAAAGGATGATAACCAATATGTAACTAGTGGAAGAAGCAGAACTGTACAAAAATTATTTTATGGTATTTGAGTTAAGTACTAGCATGAATTGTTTGGTGCAGGTTTTAAGATTAGAGTTTGTGGCTTACTAGAGGCTTCCAGGATAAATTTAGAAGCCCATGATGCCTGGATATGTCAAGCTGATGTTCAGCTGGAGCTGTATGCACCCCACAAGGTTAGAGAAGATATTCTAGAGGAAGAATGAGGACCCCAGGGTGTCGGGGACTGAAGAAAGAAGGGGGAGGGTGGGTATGCAGTCCACATGGAAGTTTTGATTGTTTGTAGGAATGTAGAAACTCTTTGACTAACTTGTGACAAGTTAAACTCGCCTTCTTCTTGATCCTCTAGAAGATTTCAGATGTAAAGACTGCCAAAACCTATTGGATGAGGCAATCTGATTTACTTAATTTGACTGACTACCTGATGAATCTGTAGGTCAAAGCCTAGGAAGCTTATTTATTTTAATTCTTTTCTTCCCTTAAGATGGGGTATCATTACTGAATTGGAAGTTTCTGGTGGCAGCCATATTATTTCCTTTGGTCTTCACTCCTCCCTAGGCATCTAACATAGAAAAAAAGAAAAGAACAACAACAACAACAGGAGATAAAGACATCCCATTTAAGGCTCCATGGTCTCTCACTGTTTGGACACTGTCCAGTTGTGTGTGATTCTCTGTGTTAATTACCATCTACTGCAAGGAACAGCTTCTCTGATGATAGATGAATGGTGTCCTGATCTATAGGTATAACGATGTGCCATTAGGAATCATTTTATTGCTTATGTTCATTTAGCAGAATATAATAGTTGTAGGTTTTCTCCCCCAGGCTCATGATCTGTCTAGCCTCAGGTTCTTGGCCTCATCACAACATGTCATTGACTGGCTCTATCTCATGGAGTGGGCCTTAAAGCCAGTCAAGAAGTGGTTGGTTACTCCCATAACATCTGAGCCACTATTGTACCAGTAAATATTGCTGGCAGGTCTCCATTGTAGGTGGCGAGGTTTGTAGCTAGCTGATACTAATGATGAGTTTTCACCTCTAGTAGTTTGCAAAATATACTTCTAGCACCATGGATGCTAGTAAGTATGGGTGAAGCTTCTAATTGGCGCAAGATTGATTTCTCCATGTTTGATGACATATGTAAGCATTGTCTTCAGCGATGAGGCTTACCCTTACCATCAGGTTGTGGAGGGTAATGAATAGCATTGTAAATGACCTATGATATTTGGAGGGGTCTGTGGGATCCCTTTGGCCAATACTTCCTTCCAGGCACTGGGGGTTTTACTTGGTAGTATAAATAAGGTGTCTAGTTGGGACATTCTCTGCCCTGTTATATGGCGACTCTATTTAAATTCCTTTTATGTATGTATACATTTTAGGAAGCTTCTGTAGTAGTAGATTTCCATATGGCCTTTCAAAAGGTCTTTAGTGTTAGTTGTCCCATCCCCTACTCCCCCTTTTACCCTTCCCTCCCATCAGCCTCCCCATTTAACCCACCTTCTCTAACTTCCCCTTTATCTCTCTATAATACTCTATTAAATTTCCCTTTCACTGAAGGATCTTTTCCTCCCCATTGATCCCTGACTGGTTACCCAACCTTCTGTTATTTGGATTGAAACACACGTACCCTTAGGTTTAAAAGCTAACATCTACATATGAGAGAAAGCATGCAAAGTGTGCTTTCCTGGGTCTGAGCTACCTCACTCAGGATGATTGTTTCTAGCTACATCCATTCACCTACAAATTTTATCATTTCATTTTTTTTAAGCCGGTGAATAACATTTCCCTGTGTAAATGTACCACATTTTCATTATCCATTCACCAGTCAGTGGACATCTGGGTTGTTTCCAATTTCTGGCTATTCTGAATAGAGCATCAGTGAGCATAAGCAAGTATCTATGTAGAAAGATAGTCTTTTGGGTATATGCCCAAGAGTGGTGTAGCTGGATCTTGAGGTAGATTGAGTTTCAGCTTTTTTGTGGAACCTCCACACTGATTTCCATATGGCTGTAAAGTTGGCACTCCCACCCTCAATGAGTAAGCTCCCCCTTTCCTCACATCCTTGCCGGCATGAGCTGCCACTTGTTTTATTGGGTTTGGCCATTCGGACTGGGGTCGGAGGAAAAATGGGAAGCACCACCGTCAGTGAAGTCCTTTGATAGCTCTATGATGTATCACACAGTCAGCTTCTTTAACTCCTCAGACACGGACTTGTCACCTCTTTATCTTCCTCGTTTAAGTTTCAGAACTCTTTGTGAACCTTCCCTCTTTCAGATTGTAGAGCTCCGATGAGCAATGCTGCCTCTTCTAGATCCAGCGTAATCCGAGTATGATGGAGGCAGACGTTGTCTTCAGTGCGCTCCTTGTTCTTTGTGGTGAGCCCTCCGTGGCCTCCTGTAGTATAGGCTCTCTAGGGTGCATTTTGGATAATTTCAACTTTTTAATATTCAGCCTTGTTGTCAACATTCCCACTCATCATCCATGTCATTGTTTTGTCTCAAGAATTCAGATTCAAACTTGTTCTTCAGACCCCAAAGAACCCACCACAGAACAAAGAAGAGCTGTTGGTTTTTGTGTGGATCTGCTCTCCTTCCCTTTTCCCTTCCAGATTCACTTTGTTAAATTTCGTGTGTTCTTCACTTAGATCTAATTAACATTTTTAATCCATGTGCAGTGTAGTTCTGGAAACCACATACTAGACCTCATAGGTGTCCCTGGTATCTCAAAATGTTTAATGAGAAAAATAATTATGTTGTAGTGGAATGAATATGTATATAGTCACTGAATGAATGAATGAATGAATGAATGAATGAATGAATGAATGAATTGAGGACTTTGTGGAAATTTGAGAAATTGACTTCTCAGTGTAAGACATTCATGTGTGTGTGTGTTGTGTCTGGAGGTTTTGGAAGACAATTTTTTTTCTTTTAGAGTTTAACATCGCATATATGTATAAATTTAACCCAAATGAGAGTGCGTACCTAAACTGGGAATCAAATTCTGTAACTGGGCCTCAGAGGGGTCTGGGAAATGCAGCTCAGCGAGGCCAGTAGGGTGTGCAGTACATACAGTGTGTCCCGTCAGTGAAATGGCGTGTTTGCAGCTGTGCAGAAACTAACAGAATTATTAGGCTCTAGTTCCTATTCAGACAGGCAACCTTTCGTCTTGCATTCCAGAGGGGATGTTTCAGGAGTAGGAGTTGGAGGTAAGAAAAGCGGTCTCTCTCTCTCCAGAGTGGCTTACAGACTACGCCTGCATTAGTTGAAGAAGCATATCCCAGGGGCTTGGAGCCCCATGAGCTCTTCCCTGACAGCCCAGAGTTCTCTTGCCTTCAATCATGTTTCCTACCCCTGAGACGTTCCTCACTGGGGGAAATCGAGGGGCCAAAATTGGTTGCAGGAAGCTGAGACTCATGTTCTTCAGCTGGCAGGAGTTTGTCTTAAGATTTCTTGTGGAGAAATCCAGGCACGCTAACTACTGACCACGAGGCCTGAACACCAACAGCGCCTCAGCCTGTTCCCCAGTGACTTGCAAGATTCTAGCCCTCTCCAGTTGCTGGAGTTCTTCGAGTCAGTCAATTGGCATTTTAGAATCTTTAACACAAGTGTAGCATTTTTCTAGGAACTTCAGTTCATACCATTTTTATTTATTTTTTTTAACATCTAACTAAGCCAGGGTACCACACTGTGCTAAGCACTGTAAGATTTAGTGTGAAGAAAGGAGTCCAGCCAGGCATGGGTGGTACCTGTTAACCCTCGCACTGCAGATGCAGGTGGATCTCTGTGAGTCTGAGGCCAGCCAGGGGAGGTAGTGAGCCCTGTCTTAAAAAAAAAAAAAAAAAAAAAAAAAAAAAAGGAAAAGGAGGAGAAGGAAGAAGGAAGAGGAGGAGAAGGAGGAAGAAGAAGAAGAGGAAGAGGAAGAAGAGGAGGAGAAGGAGGAAGAGGAGGAGAAAGAAAAGAAGAGGAAGAGGAGGAGGAGGAAGAAGAGGAGGAGGAGGTAGTCCAAATGCACAACAAAGTCCTGAAAGCCCCTTTGCCCCCCAGTCCTTACCATGGAACTACTTTCAGATGTCTCTTCAAGAATACCTTCCCTTTGACCCTTCTCTCTGGCCCAGGGCCCTTCAGTAGATACCCGTTGCTGAGCACATCAGGTCTAGGCTCCTTTCTCAGCCTGAGTGCCCCCCTGCTGCCACCATGTCTCTCTGAGTCCTCACTCTTCCCCCTCCCTCAGTCAGGCTCTGGGTCTGCGTTGCTGAGAACACGTTCCTCCTGCTGCTCTCTTAAGTCATTTCTCCACAGCCCACCCCTGTCTTCACGCTTGCTTGCGGGGAGCTGAGTCGGCATTGTTGGCTTACTCTCTGGCCTCAGTTTAAGTCTTAGTGCGGGTCTGTTGTCACAGCTGGAAGAGCGGGTGTTGACTGAAATCACCTGAAGGCTGTACACTCTTGGCCGAGAGGAGGAGAAACCGCTTCGGATTTTAGAAACATTCTCTGTACGATAAACATGGATACTGCAAGTTGAATTTGAACAAAGGAGAACCAGGATGTAGGTATGGCTTTGAGATCTTGCCTTCACATGAGGTCCTGGGCTGGGCACTTTGCACTTCAAAGCAAGCAAACCCAACTGGGTAAGCGCTGACTCTGCTGAAGTGTGAGCCAGCGAACATCTGTCTAGTCGTCATAGTCACGTGATTGAATTTTTGTTCTTGAGTGTTTTTAGGCCTTGGACTACCTAAGAAGTTAGACAAGGAATACTTGTTGCATGAGCTGAAGTGTAAAGGGATGATGTTCATACCAAAGATGGTCAAGTGGATGATGGATACACTGCATTGAAGTTCAGTTCAGTTGATCCTTGGTATCATCAATTGAATCATGTAAATATAAAGTACTTAAGTTCAATAATTTCTCATTTTCCTAAATGAAGAATTTTTTAAAAAGCATCAGGCTAGCTTGGATGTTTGAGTTTTTAGAAATAAGTGGAACACCCAAATATCCACTTTTAACATTTAGCGACTTTCATTATGCATTTTAAAAATCACATAGAATCATACTAATTAAGATTGTGTTCACTCTCATATTTTATAAACTAATTTAATTCAGAAATCCCCTCTGAGTTTTTAACTCAAAGAACTAATGTTGCTGTCGCCGTGGAACCCGTTTGATCAGAGTATATCACTCCACACACTTTGTAGACATTTTGTCCAAAGCCGTAGGACTGATTCACTCAACAGCTGAGCAGGCGGCTTTTTGAGAGTGGTGTTTCAAGGATCATTTCCCTCAGTCAGCGGAGGCACTTACTCCTGGAGAGGGTGCAGTTGCCTCTTGTTTTTTGTGTGTGAGCTGGGACCAGGGCACTTGAGTGTTGTGCCAGCTCTTCATAATTCATCTTTAACTCTGTCTTCTCTATTAAATAATAATAGTGATTAACTATTTCCTATCCTGCCCGTCCACGTAGCTGATTCTTCAAATACATGGTTCAGCCGTGAAAGCAATACGCAAACTGATGCTATCTTCTATCTTCCTTGCAGGGGACCATTTGATCTGTACAGCAGTATGGCCAGGGTAGGAATTATTTATAGCTTCACAGATAGGGAAGGTAGTACATTACTTGTCCCAGGGCCCACACAGGTGGCCACGTGGTGCCAGAGGCCACTCTGAGACATCAACAGGAGGACTGTGGGCTCTGGAATCCCATACACCTGAGTCTCAACGTATAGTATCTCTGAGTGAGCGCCTCAAACCTGCAAGCCTCAGTTTTCCCTCTCTATAGAATGGACACACACAGTGCTTCATGAGGTAAAGGACACATTCCTTGAGCTTTGGTGCAGGCATGTGTACCACGGCCTCTCCGAAAATGTGACATGTCTAAGCTACGCAGTTGTGTTGTGTTCCATGGGTACGCCTCTAAATGCTTTAAGTTGTGGTCTGCCCTTGGAGTGGTGCCTCACTATGCTGGGGTTTCAACTTCTGCTTTCTCCTATGGGAGTCCTAGAGGCTTCTTAGAGGGTCAAGCCAGTGTTAAGCTGTCCCTGCACCCTTAAGCTCAAATCAGCAAGTGTTGATCTTCATTCATAAAAACAGACATTTGTTAAACAAAGGCTTGGACTTTCCTAGCAGGATGAAGCATAGAGGCAGGTTTTTCTGGGGGGAGGGGAGCTTGTGAGACTGTGCATTGGTAATGGCCAGCACCTTGAGGGAGGCCTAGCCTGGGTGTCCTAGTCAGAAGTTCCACTCAGACGCTTCAGGGTGGCCGTGTGGTACTTACTGTGTGTTCTCGTTCTGGTTGCAGAGAATGAGCAGGCCCCTTAGAGCCTGGCCGTCTCTTAGCCTCCTGGCAGCTGCTTCCGTATGGGGTTGGCGTTTCTGCTCTGGCAAAGCCTCCACTTGCAGAGTTCAGAAGCTGTGCTGCATTCAAGAAGGGTTTGCCAAGGCCAGCGAGGCAGGTGAATGGTTCCTCGGGGTTTGCCAAGGCCAGCGAGGCAGGTGAATGGTTGCCCAGAAAAGTAGACCGAGGTTGATTGCCAGGGAGGCTTGTCCCCAGGGGACAGTAGCCTCAGAAAGTGACAGACAGTGTAATTTTTATCTGCAGTTTTAGAAAGAACTGTAGGACCTATTTTGGCTCACCAGCCCGACTGGAGCATGGAAGCTACACATCTGGCTGGGGCCCTGGTGGTGACGCAGCGTGACCCGAGTGGGACTGACAGTGGTGGGCACTTTGAGGTGCACCTGCAACGTATTTTCCGGATGGCTCGAATTTCCTTTCATTAGTACTCGAAAGGTAATTACTTTTCAGTATACAGTGACTGGTGGAGGAATGGTCCGATAGGACATGTTATCAGGCAAATGGCTCTTTCCCGTTCACTGTGAGTAAAATCGGATGTAAGAAGTTCAGAGTATGTGTATCTAAAAAAACAACCACAGTGTAAGGCTGGATTGTTAGGTCACTGGGAGAGTGCATACGGTGCAGAGAGAGGGGCTTGCGTTTTAGGAAGATTCTAAATAAAAAAAAATCTCGTCTTAAGTCTGTGATCTAACAGACTTAATTTGTGTGAGACAAACACAATTCGGCTGGGGCTGGACTGAGCCTGGAGGCCTGGCTTGGGACACTGGTGGCTTCTGGGCGACCCATGCTAGACAGGCGAGGGGAACCACATTTTCTTGTCAGGTAACGGCTTTCTCAGCGCGGATGTCGCCCATTGCCCTGCTGTCTGTCGGTCAGTTACCTGCTGGCTCCTGCTCTGTGTTGGCACAAGGTCTTGGCTGTCACGAGCACATTTCATACCATTTCCCAGGCAGTTTTTAATTCCCTCAATCACTGCGATTGTCTCCTCTGACCAGGTTGCTCTTGTGTTTTCCATTTTGACCTTGGGAGAGAGCAGGTGTGGTCTCCTCATCCTTGAGATACCCCACCAGGGTCTTGGTGTTTAATATGTCATTGCTGAGCCTTCTAACTCTTGCTCGAAGACGTGAAGATGAAGATAACCAGAATGCTTACACTTCATTGGGCATGACCCTTAGCATTCACACAGATGAATTCATAGACTCTGGCGGCAGTTCAGCGGTGGGTACCGCCATCATCACTGTCCTAGATCCGAGGGCAATGAGACGCGGAGAGGATGAGTAACGTGTGTGAGGTCACACGTGTGAAGAGGCAGAGCCCAGATGCGATGCTAGGGAGCAAAAAGCCTTGGAGCTTATGTGCTTTACCACCATGCTGGACTAACCCATGCAGGTTCATTTCTGTAAACTCCAAGCATGTAGGGCCAGCTATTGGTGAAATTATTAAGGCCACTCCACGTAGTTAAAAGGGAGGTTTATTAGTGGTGTAACTTACAAATGAAGGGATAGGTAGGTTGCAGAGTCTGGGGAAGGTGTGTCGCAGTCCAGCAGTGTTCTCTGGAGAACTCTGCTCAGTCAACCTCCACCGTCCAGGGTCCAGGACCCGAGAGAAGCGGCCCATCTGGATCTCGGGTCTCCAGGGTCCTCTCTTGGCCCCGCCTTGTAGGCGTGACAGTTACCGAAGCCTCAATGGGGGTTGGAACTTACAGATCAAAGCTGGAATGGCTAACCACTACAGCCAGCTACCCAGTCCTCCACGTAGACACTAATTCGTGAGCTTCGGTATGGCTGAAGCAAGTAAATGCCCCTCTCCCCCAAAGGAATCAAAAGGCAGTTTGTATGGGGGTTTGGAGTTGAGGTAAAAGATTCATATTACAGGAGATTCTACACCCTTTTCTCCTCATGAGGTAAATGTGTTCCTTGGGGTGCACGTGAAGACTGGGGCGTATTGGAGCAGAGAGGTACTGGAGAATGGCACCTGCCACTCAGCCTTCTGGCTGAAGTCACTTAGAGCAGCCACGCCCTTCCTGGCCTTGGAAGCTGTGTGGCTTCCTTAAGCAGAACCCTGCCCCGGTGCCCCGGACTTTGTGAGTGTTGGGCCTATCTGCCACAGGTCACTGAATCATGACTTACCCACAGCCTTGGCCCACTGTTTTCTGGCTCAGAGCCTCAGTTCCACACTGTTCACCACTGTGTCGTTAGAAAAAAAAAAATCATTCCCAAGGATTCCATGTCCCGCTTGTTTTTGACTGAGTTTTAAAAATAAAGTTGAGCCAGGCGGTGGTGGCACACGCCTTTAATCCCAGCACTCGGGAGGCAGAGGCAGGCGGATCTCTGCGAGTTCAAGGCCAGCCTGAGCTACAGAGTGAGTTCCAGGAAAGGCACAAAGCTACACAGAGAAACCCTGTCTCGAAAAACCAAAAAAAAAAAAAAATAAATAAATAAATAAAATAAAAAATAAAATAAAAATAAAATAAAAATAAATGAATAAATAAAGTTGAAATTCTTGTAATTGCCCAATTTAATAAGCCCTGTGTCTGACTTCAAGTCTCTTTTATTTAGTCTGGATTAGTAACGTTTTCAGTGCGGTATAAAAGATGGCTGCAGACTCTCAGGAGACCCTCTTGGAGGAGGCTGCTTCTTGAGGAGGTACAAAGTCAGGGTTTGCTCTCCACTGTGTCTTGCCACTGTGGATGGAGGCTGCACCTGACTCTTCAGGGCCAGCCACCCTACGCAGGTGGTGAGGCCTCGCTCACAGGCAGCTGATAAGCATGGAGCACGGTGATTTAGGATAGCCAGAGTGAGCACCTGCCAGCTCCAGGCCCAGCGGCTCCCCCTGGACAGTCAGTCCTCCCGGAGCCGAGTCTGCGTCTGCACTCACCCCGCTGGGAGACTCAGAGGCAGGGAACCTATTGCTCTAGAGCCCCATTTTCTTGTGCCACCTCCTTGGTTTCATTACACCAGGCCCTGCTTTGGGCACAGGACATGAGCAGGGCGCACGCATGTTTGCCCTGCAGGGCTGTGCGGCGTCTGGGTTTGATTCATTGGTCAAATGAAAGATCAAGTCCAGAGAAGTGGCACACGGTCCGGTCCTTCTGACAGTGCCTGCAGGGACAAGCAGGGGGTCCTTCCTCTCCATCCAGCAGGGTTTGTTTGGTTCTGGGGGCACAGTTGGTCCCCACCCCCACCCCCGCCCGCCCCGGCCCCCCGGCCCGGACCGCCTGCCTAGCACTGAAATACAAGAAATGCAAACTGCTGTATTTGCAGCCAGCTCTGCAAGGTCCTTGTCGCTCCCTGTCAGCAGGCCCTCTGAGAGGCCATGGCTAAAGCCAAGTATTAGCTCTGGGTTATTTATGGGCAGCCACGGATAGAATAAAAAGGGTTCCTTCTCTCTACACTGCCTTTTCTAAGTGCGGTTGACAGGGGAGAGTGTTTGCTTTTCTGGAGTGTTAGAGAGCAGCTGGCATTTTGTCTATCACCTTTTTCTTTGTTTAACAAAGAAACTGAAAATATTTTTAAAGCGTTCTTTGTCAATCTGAAAAATAGCACCTTGCTGGGAGGGGAGGAGGCACCTCCACCTGCAACAGGCCCTCCTCCTTCCCTGCAGGGGAGCTGCACCCTGCTCCCCTGGGAGCCGGGCTTATCTCCCTGAGCATCCTTGGAGGGCTTGGGGAGGCTGCTGTGTCTTGATCTGCTTGTGTAGAGAGGTGCTTCTGAAGCAGGCCACAGACCCTTCTCACTGACCTCAGTAACAGTTTTCAGTTTCTCCCCGGATGGAAAGTGATGTTTAGGATGCGATAAAGCTGTCTCTGGTTTCTGAAGGTGATGGGATGAAGTCTGCCAAGTGCACTCTAGAATTACTAGTTCTAGGACTTAGAATCACCTGGCTCCTTCTGGTACTGTTCCGGCCAGTGGGTGGAAAGGAGAGGGTATGTGCTCATCTCCTTGATTGTTTGTACCACCTTCCTTATGGACCAGTGACCATCTCAGATGGTTATGATTTTTCCCTAAAGAATTTTACTTACTAAAATAAAAAGCTATATGCTATGTATATGAGTATCGTTGCCATTTTAAAATTTACCTCCTCCTTCAATTTGATATGTCATTCACAACCAAAGTCAGATTTAAAGACTAGAAAAAATGGCCTTTACGTTTACATTATGATCGGCTACTGTCTGGAGCTGCCAGCAGCCCTGCCTCCCAGATTGATTCCCCTTCTCAGCACTGCTCCAAGTCCCCAGACCTGCGCTGACAGGTGAGGTGGTGGTCGGTGCATCCTGCCTGCACCTAGCTGCAAAGCTGGGCCTCTGTGAAGTGGATGCAGATTCTCTGCCTGTGTGCAGAATGACTGCTGGAAGTCCTTTCTGCACATCTGTTCAAAGCGTGCGCTGGAGGAAGTCAAAAGAAAGGCAAAGAAGGCTCGCCAGCGCATCCCGAGCTCGTCTTTACTTTGAACTTGGCTGTGTACGGGTGGGAGGATGCCGTGTATGAGTTCTGACGAAGGCTGCCGTGGAAATCACCTTTCCCTGAGACAATCAAATTGACATCTTATTTTTTATAGGTTGCTGCTGATGGCTTGTAATATCTTCCAGAACCTTGATTCTGTTTCCTCTGGTTTGTGTAATACCCAAATAAACATATGGGTTAATGGAGATGAATAAATTTGCCAAGCTCCCGTTGAATCTAATTATATTCTGGAGACTTGGTGCTGTGAATATTTCTTGCTGTTTTATCTTCACAGTCTAAGTACATTTAAAATACCTGGAAATTGTTTTTTTAAAAAAAAAAAACCCATGATGGGTCTTGTATAGTTCTTCCCCTTGTCTAGTGGAAGGGTCTGCATTATGGAATCAGCCCATGTAACCGGGCTAATCCCTGGTTAGGGCATGTTCAATTCAGAAAACATTTTATTAAATACTTACATAAAGTACTCGCTCTCCTTAATGAGAAAATATAAAGGACGTTATGGTATTTTGATCACTAGAAGCAGAGGTAATTTCAGTAATTGCTTCCTGGGGAGCAAGCTGAAGACTTGTCTCCCCATGTTTTTGCTTTCCAAATGAGGGAACAGAGACACAGGGGTCATATTTGGTTCATTTTGAACACAGAGTCTTTAAGCCTCCCAGGTGGGTGTTCATGCCCTCTGACCTGCCAGTCTAGTAGATTCTAGAATCTCTTTATGACTGTCTGTACGTATGCTTGGAGCCTGTCACTGTTACCCAGGCTTAGGGCTCTTTTGGGAATCATGGCCTTCTGGGAAGGGCTTGAGATTCCTGGTATATCTCAAGTAAGGAAAATGAGATTTTTTCCCCCCTTCCTTTTCTTTTAAGGAGGCATTTTCAAAATGCAGTGGATTTATAACATTATTACTAATTGGCGTCATTAATTTCCAGATTAGCAAGGAAATGGACTCAGCTTTCTTTTTTAATGAAGCTAGGTCACATCAGGCCATTCTCAGGCAAGCTTACAGTGTACTTCGAATGCATCTCCCCATTCGTTACTGCCTCTCCTGCTAGTTCCCCTTTATTACTGGGGATTTGAGTTTCATTAGCCCTGCATACATTGGCATTAGGTTGAGATCAAATCATTTATATAGAGAATAGGTAACTTTTGTGACTATGGCAACATGGGCCTCAGGTTGGATTGTCATCTTGAGACATGCGTGGCCTGATAGGCAGGATGAGAACGTAGCAGCAACTAATGTGGAACAAATGAAGATATGCATTACAGCTGTGGAGCCGGACTTTCTGCAGTGACTTCTATGTGTGAAGGAATTAAATTGAAGACTCGGACAACGTCTATCCCTGGGACCTTCAGGGTCAGGACAGGTGGAGGTCATAGCAGTGACAGTGAGACAGACATGGGGGGACATCAGGATGGCTTCACTGTGCACAGTAACAAGCACCTTCTTACGTCCCACGATTCTGTGTGGTTTCAATTCTTGACATTCCGTTAAGATTCCAGAGTCTACCAAGGACTCCGGGGTTAAAGTCAGTGAGATATGCAAACGGGGGCCTTGTCATCAGTGTGCCTGTGGCTTGGCAATGTTGCAGTACAGATCTTTTTATTAGTGTCATCATGATTCAATACACTGAGGGAGTGGATTGAAATTATGGAGGAAAAGTTCTCAACTTACATAACAGCTGGATTTGGCATCGAGAGGAAATGCCAGAAGTCTCTATTTGGAAAGAACGAAATGGGGCAAATCATTTGCACTTCCTGGCAGTTCAGGCCAGAAACAAACAAACAAACAAACAAAATGCTGGATGGTGTTTCGGTCATCCATTCATTCTCCTTTTTGAAAAAAAAAATTTATCAAGAAAAAATTCATTTGTCATGCAAATTTAACCATTGGAAATGTATACACTTTAATGGTTTTGGTATTTTCAGTAGATGTGTAACTATCACCATTACACATCTTAGAATAAATATCACCATTACACCATTCTTAGAATAAATATAAAGTGGTTTTTTTTTTTTTTTTTTTTTTGTCATCCCATAAAAGAAAGCCTAGCCCTTTCCTCCCATTATGTCCTCCAGCTTCCTCTCTGGGTACATTAGTTACTTTTCTGTTGTGACAAACACCCATCACCAAGGCAACATACAGAAGAATGGGTTTGTTTGGGCTTCCTGTCCCAGAGGGCATCTTAGTGAGGATTTCTGTTGCTGTGATACAATACCGTGACCATGACCAAGAGCGACATGGGGAGGAAAGGGTTTATTTCACCTTACGTTTCCAGGTGACAACCCATCACGGAGAGAAGTCAGGGCAGGAACTCAAGCAGGGTTGGAAACTGAAGGGGCAGGAAGTGAAGAGAAGCCACGGAAGAGGTCTGCTTATTGGTTTGCTCCCCATGGCTTGCTCAGCTTGCTTCCTTCTTTTTGGTTTTTCGAGACAGGGTTTCTCTGTGTAGCCCTGGCTGTCTTGGATCTTGCTCTGTAGACCAGACTGGCCTTGAACTCGAGATCCACCTGCCTCTGCCTCTCAAGTGCTGGGATTAAAGTCTTGCACCACCACTGCCTGGCTCAGCTTGCTTTCTTATAGCACCCAAGATCACCAGCCCAGGGCGACATCCTCCACATCGATTTTGGCCCTTCTACATACCCATCAGGCAAGAAATGCACCACAGGGGTTTTGTCTCAAATGAGGTTTCCTCTTCTCAAATGACTCTAGCTTGTGTTGAGTTGACATAAAACTAGCCAGCCCAGAGGGATGAGTCCATCACCATTAGAGAAATGTGGAAGTATTGCAGCAGGCGAACATGATGGCTAGGACTGGAAGATGAGAGCTTACATCTTGATCTGTAACAGGAAAAGGAGAGTAAACTGGGAATGGCAGGCACATGGCTCCTGAAACTTCAAAGCTGGTGGTATATTTCCTCTGGCAAGACCACACCTATAGTAGTAGTAATAATCATGATGATGATGATGATAAAAACAGCATGGCACTGCCATAGAAACATATACACTGATGAGTGGAATAGGACTGAGGACCCACATACAAGCACACGCTTAGAGCCACCTGATCTTTGACCAAGAAGCCAACAATATACATTAGAGAAAACACAGCATCTTCAACCAATGATGCTGGTCAAGTTGGATAGCTACATCCAGAAGAATGGAACTCGAGCCTTATCTCTCACTCTGAACAAAACCCAACTTCAAATGGGTCAAGGACCTAAATGTAAGATCTCATTCCCCAACTGTAATAGAGGAGGAAGTAGAGACGATGCTTGAAGTCATTGGCATAGGAAGGGTCTCTCTTGAATGGTACCCAAATAGTGCAGGCATTTGGGCCAGCTCTTAATAAATGGGACCTCATGAAGTGAAAAGCTTCTGGATGGTGAAGGACACCATCATTCTAGTCAAGAGGCAGCCTAAAGAGGGAGAAAAAGATCTTCACTAGCTGTCCATCTGTGGTTGTTTGAATATAATTGGCCCCCATAAGCTCATAGGGAGTTATACTATTAGCAGGTGTGGCCTTGTTGGAGGAAGTGTGTCACTGTGGGGGCTGGCTTTGAGGTCTCCTATCCCCAAGCTACTCTCAGTGTCAAGGGCATCTCTTGTTGCCTTCTGATCAAAATGTAGCCAGCACCATGTCTATCCGTATGCCTCCATGCTCTCCTCCATGATGATAATGATCGGAACCTCCGAAACTGTAAGCAAGCACCCCAATTAAATGTTTTCCTTTTAAGAGCTGCCCTGGTCATAGTGTCTCTCCACAGTGTTAGAAACCCTATGACACCATCTGACAGAGGTATGGTATGTAGAATATACAAATCACTCAGAAATGTAAAGTTCAGCAAAACTACCCAGTTAAAACAATGGGCTCTAGAACTAAACAGAGAGAACTCAAAAGATGAAACACAAATAGCTGAGAAACATTTTCTTTTTCTAAATGTTCAACATCGTTAGTCATCAGGGAAATGCAAATTAAAAACTACTGTGGGATTTCACCTTACCACAGACACAATGGCTACGATCCAAAGACAAATGATTCGAGATGCTTCCTTGGATGTAGGCAACGGGGAACACTTATTCACTGCTGGTGGGAGTGCAAACCGGCATAATCTCTATGGAAATAAGTGTGGATGTTCCTTAAAAAGTGGGAAATGGATCTACTACATGGTGTAGCTAACTCTTGGGCATGTATCCAAAGGACTCTCTATCCTGATATGTAGATAACTGCTCACCCATATTCATTACTGCTCTATTCATAATAGTTATAGCCTAAGTGGCCATCAACTGATGGTTGGATAATGAAAATGTGGTATATTTACACAATGGAGTATCTGAGCTGTTAACAAAAAGGAAATTATGAAAATTTCAGGTAAATGGATGGAGCTGAGTGAGGTAACACAGACTCGGAAAGTCAAACATCATTATGTTTTCTTTCATTTGTGGATGTTAGCTTGGAGTCTTTAGATATGTGTGCTCCATTTGGAATCCTTGTAGATAGAAATCAAGAATTAGTAAGAGGCCATGGGGTCAGTGTCTAGGGACTGGAGCTGAAATGCAGTAGTATAAAGAATTAAAGTGGAGATTAGCTGTCATCAATGTAGCTAGCTAGCTGCCTGCCTGCCTGCCTCCCTCTCTCCCACCCT